>VWZO01000570.1:0-50637 GCA_013396975.1 Bucco capensis | reverse complement strand
GGAGACCCAGACCTCTCCTTACACACACACACACCCCCCCTCACACTGTTAATTAGCTGCTAATTAGCTCAATTAAGCACCTGTTTGCTTGGATCTTAGGCCTCATGCAAGAGAGCCCAAGGCCCAAGCTCAATATCACAGCCTCAAGGCCTGACTATGACCTCTATGGCATGGCATAGCTTATTTTGACTCAAACTTAGGACAATGCTGTAATATTCTTACCTAGATGAACAACTTTTTTCAAAGTAGACGATAAATTTAGGGTGCAACCAAGAGCTTGTGTTTGCTAACCCTGGGCACACAACGTGTGGAACAGTCATCCATGAGAGGTTTGGGGTGGAAAGCAAGCACAAAAGCATTTTGTCTGCTGCCTTCCTGTCAGTGTTTGATATGCCAAGGGAAAATGGGAAATCTTTTGCTTGCAAAAGAAATGCTCCTCACTTAGTTGGAGTCCTGGCTAATAGCTTGATTTGTAGATGCCAACCAGCTCTTTAGAAGGATCATTTCCAGTAAAATATGAGGTGTAGGGGAGAGGCTGCCAGAAGGCTGCAGCAAATTTTGGAGAATGCCAAGCCATGTGTCTCTCATCCTGTTCCCTTCCCCTGAATTTCTTAGCTAGATCTCTCATGTGCTGTGGAAACTGGAAATAAACTAATGAGTAACCAATAGAATCATTATGATTGGAAAACAACTCTGAGGTCGAGTCCAATTGTCCACCTAAATAGATAGTTTTGTTCCATTTGTTCTAGCATAGCAGATCTGACTGTGAAAGGAATGGGAAGTGTAGGCATAAATTCAATTAAGCAAGTTAAATTTTTCCTTTCTGACTTAAAGTGTATTTCCATATATTTTTTCATTGCCATAAATACTGATCTATCTTCTTTAGTTGATGCTCATGTGCTCCTCATCATAGTACTATCCAAGTATCTGTTGTCCTAAATCATCTTTCACCTCTCTTTTGCCTGTTTTCTCTCTTTATGCTGTTCTACTTCAAACCACATGTCCTGCTGGCTAGCAGGTTGCTCTCAGTCAGCATCTCAGTCCTCATTCCTTTTAGAGGAGCAGTGTCACAGTGCTCTAGATAGGGATGCTCTCTTTTTATCTTCCTTTAGCAGGAAAAACACAAGTCTTATAAAGGCAGCATGGAAACAATGGGTCAAAACAAGCAGTAGCAGCCCTACTTGCTGGTGCCCCTTCAAACCCTGGGTGAAGCATGCAGCCCCTCAGTGCCCTCAGGTTACCTGGCAGGAGCCTTGAGGCACATTCATCAATCCCTGCTCCTTTGGCAGCCTCCTTTTCCTGGAGTGTGAGCAGACTTTCTCAGTCAACATAATTGCTGATGTTGAAATGGGTATACTCCAAGGCAAGCTAAGTACTGTTAATGCTTAAAACATTGTAAAATGCCTTACCAGCAAAAATATGCTGCCTTTTTTTCCCCCTAATAAAAGGTAATGCTGCTCTCTTTAATTGTGCTGAACATGCTACTGCTTAAATGATGCAGTAGGGTGTCCAGGACCCTTGGCTGTCCAAGCCTTGGGTAGGGCTTGAGGTCAAGATTCACTAGTTTCTGGGATGAATCACAGAATGCTAGGGGTTGGTAGAGACCTGTGGAGATCATCCAGTCCAACCTCCCTGTCAGAGCAGCTTCACCTAGAGCAGCTTGCACAGGATGGGGTCCAGGCAGGTTTGGAATCTCTCCAGAGATGGAGACTCCAGCAGCTCCCTGGGCAGCCTGGGCCAGTGCTCTACCACCCTCAAAGGAATAAAGTTCCTCCTTATGTTTAGATGGAACTGCCTGTGTTCAAGTTTGTGCCTCTTACTTCTTGTCCTGTCACTGGGCACTACTAAAAGAAGTCTAGCCCCCTCCTCCTGACACCCATCCATTAAGTATTGATAAGCATTGATAAGATTCCCTCTCAGCCTTCTCCAGGCTAAACAAACCCAGCTCTGTCAGCCTTTCAAGGGCCTCCTGGGGCAGGAAGGAAAGGAAGGAGGGTAGTTGCCATAAGCATGAAACATGCACAGTAGACATGGTAGGTGGAGATGTGGTAACTATATACAGTACCATGTGTCCTTTGGTCACAGTTTTTGATGCTACTTTCACTTGTTGGATGGCTTTGAAACCTCTGTCTCTGCTGGTGCATTCTATAGAAGGACAGCCTTCACATTCCTCTCTGTCTCCTTATTTCCTAGTTAGCAGGAATTCCTCAGTGTTTCTGCAGCTGCCACTGGAAAAGACACAACCAGCTGTGGTGGTCTCATCCTGCTTGGTGTGCTCCTGCCATGCTGCTGTGGCTTTTGCCCCTCTGCTGAGGGAGTGCACAAGAACTGCAGCTCCAAGAGCAGCCAAACACCTTCTGAGTATTTCCCCTATCCTTTATCAACAGGATCCCTGCTTCCCTGTCCTCCCATAACCAGTTCTGGCACTAATTCCTTAGGGAGTGATGGATGGGAACCTCTGGTAGAAGAAACCACACTGACTATCTAATCATAATTACCTAGTGGCAGACAATGTAGGATGCATTTCACCTATAGAGTGGGAATCAAAGTATAGGCTGATAGTTAAACTATGTCTTGTTTCAGTTGATTGAACAACCTCTTGTTAAATAAGCATTAGGTGTTCATGACTTTAAGATGCATGAAACAGTGCAGTCGCTCATCTTAAATGGTTTTGCTTCCCTCTCAGTCTTCTCTTTTCTGTAGGTATTAGCTTTTCTGTGTGAAAACTTAAGACTTTCTCAGCAGAAAAGTACTGCATTGAAGTTCTTTAGCTGAAAGTAGATGTTCTACTTGTCAGCTCCATTAAAATGTTTAAATGATTAGGTTTCAAATGACATTAATCATTCACTGACTCCAGCTCTGAGCTGTGTTTTTGTGGAGAGCTTGCGTAGCTGCTGCAAACTTGCTTCCCAGACAATTTTTAAGAGAAAAAGGCCATGTGGCATATTGCCTGCATCTCACAGGAGCTTAGTTGTGCTTGAGGACATGAGAATTGGGTTTTGTTGTTTTGTTGTTTTTTTTTTAGAAAGATGGAGTGAATCAAGATGTCTCCTGATAAATGATTCTTTTCTAAACGTTACACCTTATATGTTTTGTATCTTAAAATGACATTGAGTATATTCTTGCTGTGTGGCTTTTTTGAGGTGTGGTGGTGGTGGTTTTCTTCTGTCTAGTGGGAGCAGTGTATTCTGTTTCTACAGATCCCTAGTCAAAGGGATTTTGTGCCAGAGCAGCATGGAGTATAAATACCATGCAATGAAGAGCTATCCTCTTATCAGAGCAGCTATGCAATACGTGGGTGGGGGATCCAGGTCTCCTCCTCAGTGCATGGAGAAGTTGCTATCCGGTGGGAAATCTCAGCCACCCATGAAATCACAAAACCTCTGGCTGCACCCTGTGTTTCCTCATTCCACCTCCTGAATCAACTTGTGACCTTGCCTGGGTAGAGCTGCTGCTCATCACCATGCCAGGCTGTGCCTACAGCATGCAAAGTCCTCCTGGGGTGGGAGACTGGCCTTGTCCTCTTCACTGCAGCAGAGGACACCAGAGTGCAAAGGGAATTGACTCTTGGGCACACACCATCTTCTCCTTCAGCTCTCTGCTCACATCTGCTCTAGCATTGTGCTTTGATTTGGAGAAGGACAGGGCTGAAGGATGCTGTATGTCACATACTTTTCAGGTCCCTAGGTCTTCTCTTTCACCCTGGCAAGGTTTCTTGGGGTTTTCTGGTTTTGGTTTTTTTGTGAGGTTTGGTTTTGGTGTTTTTTTTAATTTGTAAATTATGTTTGGGAATAGTCTAATGTAATCTGCAAGAGCTGTGTTTGTGTTGTGCACAACAGGTAGAAAGGGAGCCTTATTTCAGAAGCAGTAGATCCTTATTGTTTTCTGTCTAGTTAAGGTTAAAACATTCCTGCTCACAGAATAACTTTGTGGATTTGATTTATTCCCTTTCAGTCATACTGAGACACATTGATCACTGATGGAATCTGTACATTTGAATAGTACTAGTTTATCTAAGTGTCAAAACAGGCTTTCCAAACAAAGCTTTTAATTTTTACTCTTGCTAGGCAATAAAACTTTGCAGAGTAATGTGAGGTGATTGCATGGATGAGTTGATTTGGAGCTAGATAATTTCATGGTTTGTTCACTTGGTTAGAGAGTAGGAGAGATGAGGATGATGAGAGAACCAAAAAGCAGTTGCTTTAAATGTGCTTTCTGAATTTCTTGCCAAAGAGTGGCTGGAACTGGTGTTTGAGTGAAGATGCATAATGTGGCCTTGCATAACTTGAGTGCAGTGGTTTTGTAGACACTTCTATTTTGGAGGATATTTGTGTTTGATAGATCTTGTCTGCCAGATTTCCTGACTTCTTTCTGATGCAGCTTCATTTGGAAGTGCCTTGTTTTCATTTTGACCTTTTTTCTGTGGCAAGTAATAACCACAAAAAAGCATCTTTTGAGAAGCCTCCCACTCAAGCTGTTAAGAGCTCCAGTAATATTGTTTATCACTTCCACCAAATGCAAGATGGAAATGATATTCTTTTTTTATCCAAGGATTGTTGCAGGGGTTTGGTTTTGAAACAGTTTGCTGCAATTGCTGCAGATGTTAATAAATAAACCTGCCAACCTTTCCAACTCAGGTGATAAGGGTTTAAATTTTACTGGGTCAGAAACTCAGTTGTTCTGATTCATTCTGGGTATGAAAACTCCCAGAATGTTATAGAATCACATAATGTTAGGGGTTGGAAGGGATCTCTGGAGATCATCTAGTCCAACCCCCACCATCAGAGCAGCTTCACCTAGAGCAGGTCGCACAGGATGGGGTCCAGGCAGGTTTGCAATGTCTCCAGAGACAGAGACTCCAGCACCTGTCTGGGCAACCTGGGCCAGAGCTCTACCACTCTCTAAGCAAGGAAGTTCCTCCTTATGTTTAGATGGTACTTTCTATCTTCAAGTTTGTTCCCGTTACCTCTTGTCCTGTTCACTGGGCACCACTGAAATAAGCCTGGCCCCATCCTCCTGGCACCCATCCTCTAAGTATTGCTAAGCATTGATAAGATTCCCCCTCAGTCTTCTCCAGGCTAACCAGCCCAAACTCTCTCAGCCTTTCCCCATAAGAGAGATTCTCCAGTCCCCTAATCATGCTGGAAAAAACTCTTTGTTTTCTGTTCAAAAAAGGCTTTGAGTTAGCCAATGTTTTTCTAGGTCAAGCTTAGGAATGTTGCAGTGTAGCTGTTGGTCAGGACAGAGGAAGAGAATGGTGACTTCACCCAGCTACATAGTGTTGCCCTGACATAGCTCAGTCTTTCCTAAAGGACTTGTCAAGGCTTGTCAAGGCTGATTTCTTGAGGAGGCAAGGCTGGTGAGTGTGTGCAAGGATTGTTCACAGCACTGACTGCTCACACTGGCCTGAGGAGGGACAGCAGCACACACCAGAGCGGAGCAGGAGGCAGCTGCAGCAGTGCAGGAAGCCTTGAAGCTACAGCAACTGAGGATATGCAATGTGTTTTCTGTCTCTGATGCTCTTAGAGCTCCAAACTAGCCACCTCTAGATGATTTTAGCTAAGCTGGATTTGCTCACGTGTGTTACATGAGCTGTCTGAATGGCAAAGAGGTGCCAGCACTGCATTTTGCTTCTTTTACAGTTAAGAAGCAGGATTTTGAAGCTTTTTGGTCGGTGCTGATAGCAGGAAGGAATTGGTCCTTCTGTCATGACAGATGAATGTTGTGTTTTTCAGTAGTTGTGGGTAGCTGTATGTAGTATTAGACTGAGAGGAGACCTCATCATGCTCTAGAACTTCCTCACCAGGGGAAGCAGAGAGACAAGAGCTGCTCTCTTCTCTCTAGTGACCAGCAACAGGACCCAAGGGAAAGGCATGAAGCTCTGCCAGGGGAGGATTAGGGAAAGGTTCCTCACCCAGAGGGTGGTGGAGCACTGGAACAGGCTCCATAGGGAAGCAGTCACTGTTCCAAGCCTGGTAGAATTACAGAAGCACGTGGACAATGCTCTTAGACACCTGGTGTGACTTTTGGGGTTGTCCTGTGCATAGACAGGAGTTGGATTTTGATGATCCTCGTGGGTCCCTTTCAACTCAGGAGATTCTGTCATACTATGATTACAGAGCAAACCCTTGCCCTAGCTTCCTTCCCTCTGCTCCCCTGCCACTCAAAGTAAATGAGAATTTCAAAAGGATACAGGGACTTCAGAGTTTACCTGAATGTCTGCAGTATTAATCATTTCACCTGAGCAGAGAGGAAAGATGTGAATCTGCCAGATTTCCAAACACCCTGAACAAACTCATTTGTCAGGCTGAGAAAATGTTGAATACCTCTGTGGCTGAACAAAAAGTCAACAAGTTAATGCTTTCAGTAAGACAGGATTGGGTGTATTTTTTTTTCTTCATAAAAGAACTATGCTGCTTACATTTGTCCTCCAGCCATGGGCTGAATTCCTTTGTAATGAAGTGAAACTGCTCAGATCCAGTTTTACCTGTTCTTCAACATCCTATTTGGCTTTTCTTTTGCTCTTTATTTTTTTGTTCCATGAATGTTTTACTGTTGCTCAGAAAATGATAGTCACATAAGAAAATAAATCTCCTTGGCCAAAAAAAAACCCCTAGTGCACATGGTTTGTATTGCTGCTTTTAGCACAAATTTAGTGTCCTGAACTTCTACTGGTGGTGGTTACTTCTGCTCCAGTAGTCACCCTGGTTCAGGCTGTGTTTAGACTTAAAGCTATAAACCAAATGTTGCTGTCACACACTGTATTACCAAAAGAGTTGAAATCAGCTGGAAAACTGTGCCTCTCCAGGATATTCAGATTGGCATTGTTGCTATCTAGGTCACTTGTTTCTTTCTTCCTTGTGTTGCTCTTTCTGACTCCCTGGCTGGAGGTGTTCAAGTCACAAAGTCTCGAAATGGGGTTTTTGGAAAGTGTGTCTATGTGTCTGTCTGTCTGTGTGTGTGTCTGCTTCAGTTTTCCAGTGCCAGGATGCTGTAGTTGCTGTCTCATTGCTAGTATTTCTTTGGGCTTGCTGTAGTATGTCTTTCATGCTGTTTTTTTGGCTGCATCTTTCTAGACTCTGCAAAATGGTCCCACCTCCTCCTCTCTACAGCAGCACAAGCTGCCAGCACAGGTTTTCTACTCTGGCAGAGCAATACCATCTAACTTGTACTGGGATACAGAGCAGGAGGAAGAGAAATGAAGTCCCAGGAAGAAAAGGAGTTTCAGTCAAAGCCCTGGCCCCTGCTGAGTGTAGGAGTCAAAGTCATTTTCATTTATTATTCATGTTGTTTGAGCTTTAGTTTTACTTCAAGCCTTGTTGATGAGAGATTTTGAATATGTGCACTTGTGAGTCAGTTAGGAAGTTTGGTATGCCCCCAAATAGCCAGTAGCTAAGAGCATCTCTTGCCTGACTGATCAGATCTGTTAGGACTACATTTCCCAGAGCTGACCTCAGGAGTGGGTCTCCTGAACTATGTCCCCATCATCTACCCTCAGACAGGAGTAACAGAAGCCAGTTTTCTTGGGCTGCTGGCAGGGCACCTGTGATATATCTATCTGAACAGCCAAGTCATCCATAAAGGACTTCTGAGCTGCTCAAAACTTATCTATCTCAGAGATGGGGGAGGGAGGGCAGAGAGGTGACCTGCCTGGTGCTTTCACACAGCGAGTGATCCCTGCTCTTTGGTGACATGAGAAGGACTTCTCTCAGTTCTTGGGAGCATCCAGGACCCTCACCCCCCTCCCTTTGCTGTGTGGCCCCCAGCCACAGGGAGGGAACATGGATATCCAGGTTGCAGTGCCTGACCTGCTCAGGGGGACCTTGTACTGCTCCTGACACCACAGCCTCTGCACAGGTGTTTGGTGTGGTTCTCGTGCTCCAAGAGTGGTGCTGTTTGCTCATCTTTCAGTGTGCTTTGGGATCAGCTTGTTTAAAGTAAATAGAAGTAAATAGAAGCCATAAGGGCTGAAGCTTTGCTGAGTCAGCACTGTGGGCTGCCCAGCGTGTGCATCAGGGAGCAAGGGTACCCTTTAGGAAATGCTTGAATATCCTTCTACTCTTGGCATTGGCAAACCCTTTGGCATCTGTCTCTGTTTTCCCTCCAGATCATCCTCCCAAATAACTAACTTGCTTGACAGACACACACACAAAGCTGAAGTTAGCTTGCAGCCTGGTTTTTAGACTGAAAGCATAGAGGTACCATTCTGAGTCTGGCACTGGTGGGGCATGCTGGTTGCTGCTCGAGTGACTCCCAAAACCTGCAGCCTGGAGAGCAGTGGCACCACCATCCCTGCCCTGACACAGGCTCCTGGCTGCCCTTCCCAGATCTGTCATTTCTTCTCCACCCCCCTATCCACACATAGCTGTTCTCCTGGCCCGTTTTCCAGCCTGGATTATGGTCTCAGCTCTTTGTGAAGTAACAGGTAAAGAATGTTACATGCACCTGAGTTTCTTTTCCTGGCAGACAGGCTCTCCTAGTCCTTTGCTGCTTGCCTTGCAATTGCCCAGTACAGCTAAACCTACCTTTTTTAAAGCTCTGTCTGTCACCACATGGGCTCTCCTACATTTTATGACCTGTTGTAGACTGAGCCAGCTGAGGGATCTGGGCCAGCAGCAGAGCCTTGCTCAAGCTGATGCTGTGATTGCAGTTACTGAAGCTCATAGGAACCTCTTAGACAGGCTCAGGACTTTGTGGGAAACCACAGGTCTCTCCTAGAAATATCTGACATCCCTCTAGCATTTTTACAAGCTTCTCCCTTATGCAAAAAAAGAAGTAGGATGATGAAGTAATGCTGTGCCAGTAGATACATCGGAGACAAGAAAGTCAAGTTCAGCCTGAAACTGAGCAGAGTGGTGGTTTTCACTCAGCATCCTGGCTGCCATTACTGGAGTTGTGTATTTACATCACCAGAGCAGGATTTTGAAGGTGCTTGCCTTCAGACAGAGGTGTTGGCATTAGCTAATTGCCCATTCTCCATGTTTTGGGCCTGAAATGTGTGCACAGAGTTTTTGGAAGGAGAAATTGCCTGCTACAGCTGGGTCTGTGTGCTTATTACACTGTCTGACAGGTGGCTCATTTGGGTATTATTTTGAAATTCAAAACTGGTGGGTGGATGGAGGAGAAAAATTTGTTTCTTTCTCCCTGCTCCATTCCTCCCTTTTTCCTAATAGATATCCACACCCTGGATTTTCAGTTGTGTTGGTTTTGCATATTCAAGGACAAGGGGCAATGGTTTTAAATTAGAGAAGAGTAGATTTAGACTGGACATTAGAAAGAAGTTGCTCCCCACGAGGGTGGTGGAACACTGGCCCAGGTTGCCCAGGGAGGTGGTTGAGTTCCCATCCCTGGAGGCATTGCAGGTGAGGCTTGCCAGGGCTCTGGGCAAGCTGCTCTAGTTGGGGATGTCCCTGGCCACTGCAGGGGGGTTGGACTAGATGAGCTCCAGAGGTCCCTTCCAACCCAAACCAGTCTAGGTTTCTATTCCTGCTGTTCTGCTTTTCTTCAGTTTGCTTCTGTTCCTTTTTAGAAGTAGGTTTTTTCCTGTTTTCTTCCTTCTGCATCACCTAATAAAACTAATTGTTGTGGGATGCTCTATGCAGGGACTTCCAGATTTCTGCTACTGTACAGACAGCATCGTCCCTATGCTCTTTCACCAGGGAAGGCAGGAAATAAAAATAGTGAACTAAACTATAGGGAGACTTGTAGCTGAGAGACTGGAGTCTGTATTTGCAAACTGATGTCTAATTTCCCCAAGTATTTGCCTATTTCTAATTATGTCTGGATGAGATTCGTGGATCACTTGGGGCAGGCAAATGCACTTTCAGTGTCTTCCACATCTATGGCATAAAAGAAAAATTCTGAACTGTGTGTAGCTAGAGAAGTGTGAATGCATAGATTCATAGAACGGCCAGGTTGGAAGGGACCCTAAAGATCATCTAGTTCCAACCTCCCTGTTATGGCAGGGATGCCAGTCACTAGCCCAGGTCACCCAGGGCTGCATCCAGCCTGGCCTTGAACACTGCCAGGGATGGAGCAGCCACAACCTCTCTGGGCAACCTGTGCCAGTGCCTAACCACTCTCTGGGGAAAGAACTTCCTCATAATCTCCAATCTAAATTTCCCCTCCTTCAGCTTATAGCCATTCCCCTTGTCCTATTACAATCAGACCACCTAAAAAGTCTCTCCCCTTCTATCTTACAGTCCCCCTTTAGGTACTGGAAAGCTGCTATAAGATCCCCTGGAAGCCTTCTCTTCCCCAGGCTAAACACAGCTTCTGTGTTCAGGTCTTGAGGAGGCCACAACAGCTTGAAGATCAAAGTCATCCTGAGGATACTCTAGATTTTCCTAGCAAAACCGTAGAATCATTGAGGTTGGAAAGGAACTCTAAGATTATCAAGTCCAATCATCAACCTCTCACCCCCATGCCACCAACCCATGGCCCTAAGGACCACATCTAGATGTTTTTGAACCCCTCTATGGATGGTGACTCCAGCACTGCCCTGGGCAGCCTGGGCCAGTGCCTAACAACCCTTTCTGGGAAGAAATTGTTCCTAATATCCAATAAAAACCTCCTCTGGTGCAACTTGAAGCCATTTCCTCTTGTCCTCTCACTGTAAGCCAGGAGAAGAGACTGCACCTTACCTTGCTACCACCTCCTTTGAGATAACTGTAGAGAGGTAAGGTCTCCCCTGAGCCTCCTCTTATTCCCAGTTCCTGCAGCTGCTCCCCATTAAAATGTATTGACCCTTCACCAGCCTCCTTGCCCTTATCTGTACACTCTCCAATGCCTCAATGTCTGCCTTGTGGTGGGGACCCCAAAACTGCACACAGTATTTGAGGTGTGGAGCCCAGTACAGGAGGGCAATCACCTCCCTGGGCCTACTGGCCATGCCATTTCTGATGCAGGCCATCACATGCTTTATGCAGCTTGCCCAGGTGGAAATGAATGATGATGGGGCTTTAAAGAGTCAGCATTGGTCCTTCTGCTGGCCAGGTTTTGCTGAGCCTGCTCCTGCCTTCCTTAACTCTTCCTCCTGTGTGTTGTAAGAGGCAGTGCCTCCTGAGCACTCCCAGACCCGCAGTGAACTCATTTCTCCACCCAAAACTTGTTGTGACACATCTGGTTTACATTGAGGCTGCTGGGTTTCTGCTAAGCCCTCCAGCACAGGGAGGTCTTTGAGGCATTTCTTCTGCATTCCAGCTCAGAGCTATTTGCTAGGGGAAGAGAAAGCAATGCCATGCCTTTCATTTAAAAAAGGAAAAAAAGAAGAAAAAGGCTAGCTTTTGGAATGCAACTTGCTTTTGGTGGTAACCCCCATGGAGGTGAAGGCTGTGAAGATGACAGAGCCAGGGCTCAGCCTCCAGGATGGACTAAGTGTGTTGCTGTGGTCAGCATGGTATGTTAGTATTTCTCCTACATACTCCCAGGGAGTTTGTTGGTAGTTCCCACTTGCTGCTGTGTTTTCTGGGATTGGTTTTGTTCTTGTTTTCCTGCAAGGGCTGCCTGTGGCTGTGGTTGGACTGTCTCTTGAAGTATAGATTTCCTATAGTAGCACTGGAATATGCAGTTCCTGAGGAGAGACCTAATGCATCTTTGTCACTTGCAAGGGCATTCCTACTTTGCAGAATCATTTTCTGGACTTAATGAGAGGTGATGTGGCCACTGGCACCACTCTTGGCTCTCCTAATGAAAAATGGATGTTTTAAGTGGTGAGACAAAGTCTGGCTAGGTCTTTCCTTTCACTTTCATTTATGGTTGTTTTTTTTCCTTTCAGTCTTATAAATCACCTAAGTGCTATTGAAGAATTAAGTTATTTATCCTTCTGTTAGAGGAAAAAATACCAAGTTCCCATTAAAGCAGTTCCAGTGCAAACTGATATTGTTATGGCATGTTCTGTTCTTAATTACTTTGTTGCGGGCTGCAAACACTAAAATCCTTCCTGTTGAAATTTGTTAGGAAGTTAATGTTCTCTTTAATATTTAGGACTGCATTTCTTGGTAGCTTCTGACTTAACTGGGGCTAATTAACTTTCTTGCCAAACATTGTCTTTCAGACCTTTCTGTCCTGCTTTTAGATGATATGTCAGCAAAACCCCAGTAATAGCATTTGAATGAAGCTTGCTGGAGGGGAGTAGAATCAGAAAGTTAAGTTTTCATTTCATTTTGTAGTTGTTTTTTTTCTTTCAAGGTTTATCTTATGTGCAAGGTAATAAAATCACTAGCTTTTGATTAAATTAAAACAATGGTTTGCCTAAATTGTAACTACATTATTTTAAAGTAGCTACATGCACTAACCTTCCCTTTTAATTATGACTCAATCCAGCAACGTGATGAGCACTGACATCATTTTCTTCCATAAACACTTAGAGCTGATACAAATGGACTGTTTCTTGGTTTCTGTTATGTTTAATTCATTGTATTCTTAGATTCCTGATGTCTCTCAGACCCTTCTGGCTCATTTGCACAACATTTATAAATGTATTTAATAGTCTGTCTCAGAGCCAGACAGCAGCCTCTGCGAGGCATGGTGCTGTGCCTTTCATAGGTGGGGTCTCAGCAGCAAAATGAAGGGGTCACATTAGACCTTCTGAGTTGTAGCCCTCTTCTATTTCCTCAGTGTCTTTTCTTCATTGATAGCCAACAGATATCTATTCTTTTCACTAGTCCTTTGAGCAGTTTATTCTTCACTCTTTGCCTGAGTTGCTCCTATGTAAGGTGCCGGTGAAACACGTCATGGCCACGTTTGCCTTGCATATGTGCTTCAACTGCAATGGGTTTTTTCACATGGATATACCTAAGAGCAAGCTGTGAATGCAGAAGAAGGTAATCCTGCAAATTCACTTGAGATATTCTGTTCTTTCTGTCATATAGAATCCCAGAATCATTATGGTTGGAAAAGACTTATGAGATCACTGAGTGCAACCATCTACCCAGCACTGCCATGCTCACCATGGCCCCAGGCACCATATCTACATGGTTTTGAACTCTTTCAGGGCTGGTGATTCCACCACTGCCCTGGGCAGCCTGGGCCAATGCCTGAGAACCCTCTCAGGGAACAAATTGCTCCTGATAGTCAATCTGAACCTCCCCTAGCACAACTTGAAGCCATTTCCTCTTGTCCTCTCACTTGTTACGTGGGAGAAGAGACCAAGCCTCACTTCATTCCCACCTCCTTTCAGGTAGTTGCAGAGAGCAAGAAGGTCCCCCCGAGCCCCCTCCTCACTAAACATAGTGCCTGGTTGTCCTTTCAGCATGGTGGGGTAGATGAGCCCAGCTTGCTGGCTGGCCTGGCACTTGAGGCAAAGGTGCCAGACACTGTGGAAAGCAGGGAGAAAAGCTGCAGCACAAACACCTGCTGCTTGAAGGGCCCACCAAATGAGCACCCCAAAGACACCAGGCATTAATGAATGAGTTTGTTAACCCTCTCCCAGCACTAAAGCTACCCTTCTTGAAAGGTTTACAGCCCCTTTTTGAGAACATTGTTAAGCTAATCTAAGTAAACTCTGCAGAGCTGCATCTGAATGTCCTTCTTATGTATCTGCAGTGCTCTTTCTTTCAGAGGGAAGCTTTGTTGCTCTTTGTCAAAGAAATTTCCATCAAAAAAAAAAAGAGAGAGTGAATGGAAGGAATAAGGGAAGATCTTTAATCTACTGGTGGTTGTTTATAGATATGAAAATAGTATAGGGGATTTAAATCCTACATCCAGGATGAAGCACAGCGAACAGGAGGCTAACTTATTTCTTCTGCATGAGAGTAAGAACCTAAATCACTCTGTGCTCTTTCAGAAGTCTGGAGATATCTTTTATTTTAATGAGAACCATCTAGGCTTTTGTGTGTGCTCAAATGTGCAGAATGAATTGCAACTCCCTTTCTGTGTGCTGTCACACATCATGCCTGGAATGTGGTTGTGCTTCTGGCCTGGTGTGATCAGGTTGGGGTTTTATTTTTTGTTCAGACATAAGGGTAATTCATTCTTCATCCTCACTTGATCTCCAGTATTTTCAAGCCAGCTGCCAATTGTGATCCATGTGCTACTGGCTTTGTGGTGCATTCTTTTGTCCCCTTGGTAAGAAATTGAGTGCTAAGCTGGTAACCTTAACCTTTTGGGATGTAAAAATGAGGCTCTTGTTTGTCCAGACTAAAGTTTTCACTGAAATCTTCAGTTTATGTTCTTACTTTCCATATTTTTCATTTCCTGGGAGTAATGTCCTGCCTCTATGTATATGAACTCTGTATAGCCTACCAAAAGCAAGGAAATGAGTTTATAGGTCTTGGTACCAAAGACCAACATTTGCTTGTTTCCTTTCCCCAAGGAAAGGTCACCTTGTCATGCAGTACAGTGCTGTGCTCCTAGCAGCTTGCAGAGAGAATAGGAAAGGGAATGCAGCTGTACCCAAGCCAAAAAGTAGTCACTATTAAAAGAAAATGTGCTTGTGGGTTTCAGTTTTGCTCAGTGCCATCCTCCTTTGGAATGTTTTTTCCTCCCTTATAAATGATGACAGTCAGGAGGACACTGTGCAGAAACATCATTATCCTAAATGGGTGTGAGGTCTCTTCAAGAGCTTTAAAATGACAGAAACTAGAATTTTGAGATACTGCTTATATTTTCTGAGTTTGGCACTTCAGACTCTCCCTAAGAATGAGTCACCCTTGTTGCATGCTTTGAGGATAACCAAAAAATTCATAGTGTTGTGAAATGCTTTAGAGGTCTGCATGTTTGTGTGTTCCTCCTGTCCAAGAGCTTTTCCTCTTCAGCTTCAGGTTGTGTTAAGAGCAAATAGCTTGTGGCTGTTGTACTGCAATGAAATATTTGGACGTGAGGTATCTTCTTTTGTGGGCAAAAAAGAGTTAGAGAGAGTATGTGGAGATAGAGCTGGTGTACACATCATTACTAGATCAGGTTTTCTTTCCTACCAATTGGGCCAAGGCAGTTGTTTTCAGTTGGGAGAAATTTTGGATCCTTTGCTGTGAGGCATGTTCCTGGAATCTTAAAAAGAGAAAGGATGGTGGCAGAAGGGAGGGTTTTGGCTGCTGCCCTCCATCCCTTTGTGGAACACTGAAGTGACCCACTTCTGCATCACAAACCCCAGTGATTTGTTTGTGCTTGAGCAAGGCCTGGAGTTGGGTCTCACACAGGGGGTCTGCAATACCAACCAGGATTGCTGGTGTTTATGGAGCAGGAGGTGTTGGGGAGGGCTTCATCACAGACTGTTAGGGGTTGGAAAGGACCTCTGGAGATCATCTAGTCCAACCCCCCTGTCAGAGCAGGAGAGCCTAGAGCAGCTTGCACAGGATGGGGTCCAGGTGGGTTTGGAATCTCTCCAGAGATGGAGACTCCAGCAGCTCCCTGGGCCAGTGCTCCACCACCCTCAAAGGGAAAAAGCTCCTCCTTATGTTTAGATGGAAGTGCCTGTGTTCAAGATTGTGCCTCTAGTCCTGTCCCTGGGCACCACAGAACAAAGCCTGGCCCCATCCTCCTGACCCCCACTCATTAAGTACTGATAAGCATTGACAAGACCCCACTCAGTCCTCTTTTCTCCAGCCTAACCAGCCCCAGATCTCTCAGCCTTTCCTCATAAGAGAGATGGTTAAGTCCCTTAGTCAAGTGCCCTTGTCCCCTTCATCTGTAATACTTTATCTCACTGCATTGTATATTGAAGAGATGAAGAGGGTTGGGTATTTTCCTGCAGTTAAAGGGAGAGGCTAGAGTAATATTCCAGCATTATGGTTTTGCTGTTACTGTTATACCAGTGGATGTACCCAAAGAAAGGCAGTGTGAAACATGGGAAAGGTATTTATAGAGCACTTTGTCAACCTGCCTACCAGCACATTTTGAAATCTACATCTGAAGTTTATTAGGCTCTGTTGCTAGCTACCAAATCTAGAAAGTTATCAGTCTGTCAGATGTTGAGAGTAAAATTGGTATGTCCCAGGAATCTCAAGTGTTACAGCACTAACCATCTGGCTAAAATACTGAGCTTTTTACCTGACTTTTTGTTATTGGTTTGGGATTTTGTAACTCTCTATTCCTTCTTCCATGGTATTCATGATAAACTTTGGTTTGTTTGGCTTGCAAGTCTTGTTTTTCATCTTTCACCTCTCCTGGAAGTGAGGAGCAGCTCCTTCTGACTGCTCAACACCCTTTGAGTAAGACTGGTTTCCTAGTGTTTCTCATACACAAATGTAGGCAACTCCCTGTGAAATGACACAGAGCCAGGAGATGCTCTCATGAATACTGTCAGTGGGACTGTCAACTTCCCACCTCTGATTTCTCCTTTCTTCACAGTTCCCTTTTAACATGTTTCCTTCTTGGGAACTTTGTGGTTAAGTGTCTGAATGCACTAGCAGTTCAGCAGTGACTTTCACTTCACCTCCCCAAGTGTCTCCTGTAGCATCATGTGGGAAATTTGTTTAAGTTACCTCAATTTGTCAGACAACAGCATTTTACTTTAAGTGTTTGACTCCCAATTGAAGAACAGAGCATTAGCTGCTATTATTTCAAAAGTTAAAAGTGTGTGTAACTGATATTCTAAAGCTCAGCCAAATCCAACTATTTCAGTGCCCATGCATTAACAGCTCCTCTGATGAATTTCTCATGAACAGAGATAATTAGTGTATAACAGTGTTGATTCTTAGAGCAGCATTTCTTTCTCAGTCAAAAAGCACTGTTGGAATAAAACTCGGGGAAAAAGGAACTAGGCAGATCTGTTTAGTTTGCTTTGCATTTCCTACTGACAGGTTCTTAGTGCTTTGGAATGGGTTATAAGAGGGGCAACAGCAGGATGTGACCTGTAATTCCTGACCATTTTGGTTGGAGGCAATGCAAACAGCAATATAAATTCCTGCCAGGAAACTCCTCTGTCTTAATGTTACAGTATGCCATTTAGTCTTCTGCTTCCTTTATTCTCTCCCTATTCCCCCCCTGTTATGCACATCACCATGGTACATGACTATCTACTGCAGAATCTTTTCTCCACCTGGCCTGGAAGTAGCCATGCATAGAGTGGAAATTAATTTGGTGTGAAATGCAAACAATAAATAAGAATTAATGTTTTGCTTACCTAAGCAGTGGAAGATAGATAAAATACCAAGTGCTATAGTCACCCTAACTGCCTGCAGTAAGGAGCAGTCCCCTAAAAGCCCAATAACAGGTCTGGTGCATTACTCTTCAGCTGCTAGCTATGCTCTTCTTATACCCTATAATAGTGTGATTCTTTCCCCAGGCTTTGGCCATTGCCAGTTAGCAGCTGAGGGAGGGAGGGATTGGGAGATGATGAGACATGGCTTTCCCCTCCTTGTTTTTCCTCCCTACCCATATGAAGGGATGCAGAGCAAGGTGCCACATCCAGAAGGATCTGTGACTCCCAGGAAGGCAGGAGGCAGGTGGGATTATAGAATCCTAGAATGGTTAGGGTTGGAAGGGAGCTCTGGAGCTCATCTAGTCCAACCCCCCTGCAGTGGCCAGGGACATCCCCAACTAGAGCAGCTTGCCCAGAGCCCTGGCAAGCCTCACCTGCAATGCCTCCAGGGATGGGAACTCAACCACCTCCCTGGGCAACCTGTGCCAGTGTTCCACCACCCTTGTGGTGAGGAACTTCTTTCTAATGTCCAGTTTAAATCTACTCCTCTCCAATTTAAAACCATTGCCCCTTGTCCTTTCCCTGCAGGCCTTTGCAAACAGGCCCTCTGCAGCCTGCTTGGAAGTTCCCTTTAAGTACTGGAAAGTCAAACTCAGTTACATGATCACACAGTGAAAAAATAGCTTCAAATGCCCTAACTTTCACTGTATTGCTGTATTTCTATGCTATGTGTGACAGGCTGAAATCTCTCATGAGCAGCTCTGTGCCCCATCCACAGAGCCCTGAAATAGTCCTGTCTGAGAGGTTTAATGCCACATGGCATTGTGATGCTTGCTGGATAATGATATCAGCAATGGGATATCCATAGTCTTCACCCTTTCAAGCAGTGTTCTTCCCAAGTTTAGACTTTCTCTAACTGCTCAGCCAATACTTTGTGTTTTCCCTCCAAAAAACCTCTCTTCTCTCACTTCCAAACCAGAGCAGAAATAAGCTTCTTTGCCCACACAGTGGATTAAAGCCACTTAAACCTTTCCTGGCCTATCAAAGTGGTAAGGAATTTAGATGAAGATTATAAATGTATAAAATAGTGCTGTATTTTATTAATATATATGTGTGTTAAGTGAGCCCCTGCAATCCATGAGAAGTGAATAGCAAGGTGCCCCCATAACAAGGGTGTTGATGGGTGCAGTGAATCAGGAGTACATTGAACATGCCTGGAGTTTGGAAAGTGTGTATCCCCATGTTGCATCATTGTGTTTAGATGACTTGCTTAATTCAGAGCTAATTACTGAATTCCTGCTGAAAACCAGTCTGTTACTCAGAAGTCCCAGTAAGGCTGGGTAGAAGACAGCCCTTTTGAGGAGTCGGTCAGTCGTGGCTAGGCTTTGCGAATGAAGCTCCAGGGAGGGCTCCATCCATGCTCCTCATCAGCGCCTTTTCCAAGCGCTGATAAAAAGAGGATAGCAGATAGCACCCTCGAGCCTGTGCTAGGGATCTTTTTTTTTAGGTTAGACACAGCACGCGCAGAGCTGGACCCACCCTTTAGTCCTAAGGTTCATCTGCCAGGGCCTAGCAAGCTTGGACGCTGGCAGCCAAGTCCTTAGGATGGAGGTTTAACCTCTTAGCTGGAAGGCCTTCCAGGGCTAAACGAGCTCCATCTGCCTGGCTTTGGAATCAGAGTTGTCCTTCTCCTAGGATGACTGCCAGAAGGCTAATGAGCTCATCCTACCCATCCAAGGATTCTAGGAACATGGGTATCACTCCCCACACTTTCCCATGGGCAATGAGTTTAATGCTCCCTCTGCTGTGGGCACAGTTATGGCACCAGGGGCCACAGGAGACCACAAGTGACCTTTTGAGGAGTAACACTGCAGTGAGGGTAGTTTTCTTGCCTTTGAGCTCCTTTGTGGTAAGCAGTGCTTCCCCTGCCAGCAGGTGCACTGGAGGGTACAGCCAGTGAGCAGTGATGAGCTCTTCAAGGAGGGCACTGATGAATGGAAGATCTACTTAGAACTACCTAACCATTTAAAAATCTCTTTCTGCCAACTACGCTACGTGCAACCAGGATTGTAAGCATCCACTGAAGATGCAGTTTTCTGAGCCCCAGGGATTTATTGATTTATTATATTTTTCTTCTCTTCATGGAATTGTGGGGGGGGGATTAACTTGCACTTAGCCTCAGCCATCATTTTTCACCAGTATTATCACCCCCATTCTCCCTCCAAATGTGCTGCTGAAATGTGACAGGTGGTTTTTGCCAGTAATTGCATGCTACTTCATTCCTTTTTAAATGAAAGTAGAAAGTACATTGGCCTTCCTTTCTCATCACTGACATACTTCACAGCCATGCCATATTGACTGAGAAAAGGCAGAAGAGTGGGCTCCTCTTTAAATTGGAGAGTTGTGTTATCTTGCTCTCTGCTCCCTCAGGAGCTAGTAACTTGATTTCTGGTCTATAAGCTTCTGAGTCCAGCACTTTTATCATGACAAAACCCCCAAATTTGTAAATGTCCACTTTTTTTTTTTAATGGTAAAAGAAACTGAACACGGTTTGAGTATTTAAAATTAGCAGTGACTATTCACTGGATTGCAGGTTTCTGTTGTGGTATAAATAGACCTGATCTGGTTCTAAGACCAATAGCCATGCTCTGGTAGAAGATAGCTTCTCTTTGGCCCCAGCTGTGCTAAACACTGTTATAATTAGCACGATGGTTAACTTAATCAGAGCACTTGGCTGGGAAAAGAGGTGTAGAGTGCACCATAATTAGCATTTTTATTCCTTTGATCCTGAGTATGCTTCTTGACAGAAGCATCAAGAGCTGGTTTGGTTTTCATTTTAACACTTTGTGAGGTGGAAATACATGTGTCTGGTGAGATTACAGATTTATTAATTAGTTGGGGTTTGTTTGTTGTTGTTGTTTTCTTTTTTTTCCCCTAATACAGCTCTCCCAGAGGAAGTAGAAGGAAAAGAATGGTATTTGGCTTCAGCACTGAAGCATTTGGGCAGGTATGCAAGCAGGAAACACCTCCTGGGGCAGCTGCAGCCCTTGGGAGTTGCATGGCCAATGTAAACAGCATCCTAATCATTTCCAGCATGCATGGCTGTTGTTTGGGTCTGTAGAAAAGGTGCTGTTTCCTTCAAGTGAGGAAGGAGAAGTGTAATCTGTTTAGCAAAAAAACCCCAAAGGGTTGGGTAATGCCATAGCAGGTGTAGCTTTATATGCACACCAGCTTCAGTCACTGGAAGACAAGGATCTCCTCCTGCATGGCCAGCCTAAGCAGGTGCTGAAAGCAGGCAACACAGCACATGACTGGTTTGCTTCATGAAAAATCATAACATTTATGCTGTCGGACAAAATGCTGAAGACTTCCAAAGTTACATCTGGCATCCCTGCCCTGATTGCAGGGGAGGAGAGTCAGGATGCCCGGGAGGCTCTCCTGGTCACACACCACTGAGCAGAGCTCACCCTGCCAACAGAGCCAGGATGTTAAAGACTGAGGGCTTGTGCTACATGGAGCTGCTGTCTGCCTTCCTGGGTTAGGCTGATGAGAGCATGCTATCTTCTTTACCCACGTTGCAGTGGGATGCTTGTAATGCTTTGTATCTCCAGCACATCCAGGCTGAACTGGGGGTAATTTTGTCTCAGGTGGTTTTGAGCATGTTTTCAGAGATCTGGAGGAGTTGGTTTGTGTACTTGTTCTTATTGACTTTGGGGTGATGTGAGCTCAAGTATTGGTAGACATCCTCTATATTCAGCTTCCATATGATAGCCTCTGTAATTTTTAATATTGGCTTTAAAAAGAAGGTTTATAATAGAAATACAGGGAGGAAAAAGTTGATGTCCCCCTTGTGAGGCTCTTTGCATGTTTTCACTCTTTATATGTATCTCTCTTCCCAGTCCTTTATGAAGAGGAAGACCTATCCCATGCCTGTGTTCTGCAGTTCACTTCTATCTGCTTTGCCAGCAGAAAAATCATATACTACCAGAGGCTGCAGAGAATGCAGCTGTCATTAAGGGGCTTCCTATGTTATCCTTGCCTTCACTAGATTACTTTCATCTATTCAAGATGGATAAGTAGTTTTTAAAACACTTCTGTAACTAGGTTTTAGGTCAATAGCAGGTTAAATGGTTTAAGTAATCTTCTCTGGTGTAAAGTGTGTGGAAAGACCCTCTCTCAGTATTTTTACAAGATTATTTTCTTATCAGCATTAAAGCAGCAAGCAGTCTCCTTGACAGTAAATTTGGAAGATACCCATTATTTGAGAGACATGATAAAAACAGTATAATCTTTTCCAATACCCATACAAAGCCAGCAATTGTCTGTTTCTGCCATTCCAGTTATTTATGTAATTATACTTAATGCCACACAGATTTGAGAAGAAAAAGAAATTGTTGCTGCTGTTTCTGATTAATATTTTTCCATCCTGAGATCATAAAACCAGTAAATGCCTCTTAGAGTGGTAGAGAGAAGAAAGGACTATGGATTTGCAAACAATTCAGCAGAGGAGCTGAACCAGGGAGGAGAACATGTCTTTTTTGAGTCTGTCTCCTGTTCACAGAAAGACATCATTCCCAAAGCTCACAGACTGCTAGGAAATGCTGCCATTGCATAATCTCTCCCCTGAGATGGTATTACCTTTGTGGAACTAAAGCGTGGGGTAATTTTTGCAGTGGATTTCAAAGGTATAGAATTTAACTAGCTTATAGCAGGCTATAACCAGGCTGACTTGCTTTGCCTAGTTCTTCTGTCACATTCCTGGTGAAAGTCTTTACCTGTTCCATGCCCACCAATACATTTAAATACCAAGATTCCTCCTGTACTGCTTTGCATTTTTTCACTGAGTTGGCCAGGGTCAAAGAGCTCCAGCTGGTAAGCCCCTGCCCTCCAGCTAATCCCACATGCTGCAATGATCCAGGGGGGCTCAAAAATGCCCCTGGAAAGCAAGCCAGTGCTTTCAGGCCCATGGATTAGGGGAGCTGCTTGAAAGCTTACAGACATCTTCCTGTCTTCAAATTCACCATGTTCACTTGTGCTCAGCCTCAAGTCTTTGGGTTGCTTCACAGTGCCTGAAGAGAGAGCAAGGAGCATGTGTCCCTTCTACAGCAGAAGGTTCAAGGTAGAAGTTCAGATTGGGTTCAGCAAAGCTGGGCTAGTCATGCAAAGCAGACAGAGGAGACCAGCTCAAGAAATAAATATATGCTCATGGGTAGTTTATAACGTTAAGATCATCTAAGTTGCTCAGATACAGTATTATACACTTGTACAAATTCACCACTTCACTCAGCCTGCTGGAGCTAGATACTATCATTTTTTACAGAAATCCAATCTCAATTTTTTTTTTAAGACTTTAGGTGATGGCGAATTTCCTGCATGCAAATGTAAAATGTTCCAGTGACTTAATTGCATTCATTTCTAACACTTCCCTCTCATTTTCAGCCTGAGTTTTGCCTCAAAGTTCCATTTTTCAGTTCTGTATCTTGTTAATGCCCTTTATTAAATGTCTCTCACTAATGTAAGCATTTCTGGAATGTGATCAAGCCATTCAGAACTTTCTCTTTGTGAAACTAAATAGACTGAGTTTCTTCTGGCTCTGGCTTTGGGACATCTTTTCTTCCAGCTCTGAATCCTTCTTGCAGCTCCATCCTGAATCCCTTCCAATTTGTCAACATCTTTTGTGCAGCGTGGATGCCAGACATGGCTATGTGTGCTTGTAACTGTTGCAGTAATGCTGTGTGAAGGGACACAGCCAGTTCCAGGCAGCTCAGCAGTGGAAGAGAAACGGAGATTTTGCTCCTCCAGAAGTGAGGGTAGAATGAGTTCACCCTGAAGATGTGGGTGTGCTGCCCCAACTGTGGAAGAAGGAAGGGGGAGAGAGAGTGTGGCTAGGGCTGGGAGGGTCTGGTTCTCTCATCTCCTCCCATCACCCTAACAGGAGGAAGCTGGGCTCCAGCATAGGCAAAGCAAGCAGCAGGTCCATCACTACCACTTAGCATTGTTTTGCATGCTACCCTGGATAACCTCAACTTCATCTGTTGCTGATAATGCTACAATGATGTTTCCTGCTTTGTGTCTTCTTCTAGCTCAGGTACCAAAAATCTCTTAGCCCCTGCATTCCTGCCAGAGTTTTAATTGTAGCTCACCATCAGCCTGAAGTCATTCTTCAAGTCACTGCTTTCCAGAGGAGTTCACCACCTTACAAGTTTAAGCTGTGTTTGAAGAAGCATGACCTTGCATTCTGTGACTGCTAGCAGTAATGGCACTCAAAGAGCCCCACAGAGCACATTTTTCAGCTCCCTCCAAACTGACTTGCCCTTAGTCTGGCTGCTAGACTACACTAGTTACATCACCTTCACCTTAACTGCCACAATGCTATTTTCTTCCATCTTCCTTAAGTCTATAGATTAGAGAAGGACTAAGATCTCTCTCTGTACAAGTGAACTAGAAGTTTCATTTGGTTCTAGGAGTCCAATCTTTCTGAACTCTCTCCTATTTAATTGCAACACTTGTGTTTTGTAGGATCACAGTATCCCAGTATGTCAGGGGTTGGCAGGGCCCTAGAAAGATCATCTAGTGCAACCCCCCTGCCAGAGCAGGATCACCTAGAGCAGCTCACACAGCAATGTGTCCAGGCAGCTCTGCAATGGCTCCAGACAAGGAGACTCCACAGGCTCCTGGGCAGCCTGGGCCAGTGCTCTGGCACCTGAACTGCAAACAAGTTCCTCCTCAGGTTAATACTAAACCTGCTGTGGTCCAACTTGCTCCCATTGCCTCTTGTCCTACCATTGGATGCCATTGAGAAGAGTGTAAGCCTCCACACTCCTCTTGAGTGGAAGAGTTAAAAAAGCAAGTTATCTTCTGGTTCTTGTGTTGTGTGTGAGGTTCCTACTACTGCAATGCAGTTGAAGATACTGCAGAGGAATATTTAAATCTGAGCCAAAAAAAAAGAGCCCTAATTAAAGTGAGGAAAAAAATTATGAATGCATTTCTATTTTTAGGATCCATGGAACTTGCCTTAACAGAACCTTTGGGCTTAAATTAGTAGACATTCCATTTTTAATTAGAGCATTTTGCTGCATACGATGGTTTAAAATAAAGGGTGAGTTCATTAGGCATTTGTTTGAAAAGTAAAACATTTAGGGAAGCTAATGTGTGGTTTTGGGTATGATACTGACTGCACAGCTAAAGGGGCCAGGGAAGGGAGGCAGAAGAGCAACAGACAAGTGACATTGTTGGGTATCTTAGTTAGCTATGCTTAAGCACCCAGGGCAAGACAAAGCTATTGCAAAGCATACCCAAAAGGAATTCAGAAGAGTCATTTTTCTCCCTGCAAGCTGTGTACATTCCTATGTGTGTCAGGAGTAGTGGAATCTCTCCAGAGTTTTGCTTTGCTTATGCCCTCTCCCTTAGATGAGCTTCAAGGTTGTTGTGTTTGTGCTTTTTTGCTGCTACCCACATTATGCATGACCTAAAATAAATAAAGATTTGCTGTCCAAGGAGTAATGTCAGCTAGCTGAGGGATTTTTTTTTTTGTGGCAACCAGCAAAAATAACAAGGGAAAAGAGGAAGTCACGGCAGGCTCTGTGGGCAGTGTCCTACTGCCTGGCAGGAGCTCAGCTCTCAGGGGCAGTGCTGGCAGATCAGGCTGCCACTGAGTCCAGGTGATCTGGATTCCTGAAAGCTACTCCTTTTCCCAATGTGCTGCACCTCAAAGGAGTTGTCTCTGCATAGTCCTGGTGGTTACATGCTAGAGGCTGGCTAATGGAAGAGGAAAGGAGCATCCCAGTTTGCAGGACTTGTGTGTTTTCAACTCAGTGATGCACTGCAACCACTGCTCTTACTGCTGCTTAGTCATACCACCCTAAAAACTGCTCAAGCAGTTAAAAAATCTCAAATATCAGCAGATTGGGCTTCTGTTTTCTGGGTGAGAGCATCTGCTTAGAAAAACTGGATTGTATTTTTTCAGTGAGTGACAGGTCACAGTGCAGTGCTGGGTTCCTGTCCTTGGTGTTATCTTGAGCAGGGCTGTTGCTTAGCATTTCACATGCTGCTTGATCTCTCTCCTGAATGCTGGAGCCATCAGAGGACCATTATTGCCTTCTCTCTACATGCTGACAATCTTAATTACTGCAACAGCCCCAGAATAAATATACAGCTTATCAAATATGGCAATAAGAAGTAGAGTTGTAGGCAGAGTAACAGGACTAAGGGAGTGTGTCTGCTGGGTAAAGCTTTCCTGGCTCATTGCTTGGAACTATGCAAAATCCAACTCTTCTAAACACTGTAGAGCCATTTAGGTCAGGTTCAGCTCTGTTGTGTTTGGGAAACATCTCCATCAATCAGATGAGTGGTTTGATGGAGATTAATTTAACCTTTCAGTTGGGATGGAGGGGAGGGGGTTGGAGAGAAGTTCTCCCATTTTTTTTATCCTTATAGTGAGACTTTAAAGCATGCTTCTAACCACTGCAGCAATGCAAAGCCATGGTGTCTTTCCCAAGCACAAGCATACATTTGAATTTGATAGCTGCAAAAATTGCTTATCAAGGTTGGTAATTACAGTGAGCTCAGAAAGGATACAATATTCAGAGGTGGTGCTCGGGGCCATGGTTTAGTGGTGAGTATGGCAGTGTTGGGTGGATGCTTGGACTCAATGATCTCAGAGGGCTTTTGCAACCATACAAGCAGGCTGCAGAGGGCCTGTTTGCAAAGGCCTGCAGTGAAAGGACAAGGGGCAATGGTTTTAAATTGGAGAAGAGTAGATTTAAACTGGACATTAGAAAGAAGTTCTTCCCCACGAGGGTGGTGGAACACTGGCCCAGGTTGCCCAGGGAGGTGGTTGAGTTCCCATCCCTGGAGGCATTCCAGGTGAGGCTTGCCAGGGCTCTGGGCAAGCTGATGTAGTTGGGGATGTCCCTGGCCACTGCAGGGGTTTGGACTAGATGAGCTCCAGAGGTTCCTTCCAACCCAAACCAGTCTAGGATTCTAGGATTCTATGATAATGATTCTGTGATTTTACTAAACTGTATGTTAGTATTAAAGCAGTGAACACCNGAGCTTCATTCGCAAAGCCTAGCCACGACGAACACCTGGATTACAGAGTTTGGAGAAGAATGCATTTTTTTTGATCCAGTCTAGATATCCTGCATCAAAGTCTTACTAGATTCCACATTTTCTTAAAAAATTAGTTCTCTTTTTGATAGAATGGCAGCAGTGCTAAAGCAGTTTACATGTCCCTCCTCAGCCAACACTCTGCCCCTGCTGTGTTTCCAGTCTTTCTAGAACAGGGTTGACTTTACCCTTGAAGCAGCAGCAGTGGTATCACATCCCAGTTAGTTACATTGTTCTAAATGGTGGAATTTGAAATCCAGACAGGAGGATCTTGATGGTCCAGTACAGAGAGGGATGGATATCTGGTGCCTAGTGCTCAAATTTGCCAGTAAAGATGCTTAGGTGTTATTTTTCATGGAGACATAGTACAGTACAACAGCACAAGCTCCCTTGGTTTGAGGGGGAGGCAGCTGCTTGCATTCCCTGTTTGAGAGGCTCCTTGTTAGGGTAGAAGTCTAGTTAGGTTTCCTTTCTCAATTTTTTTCTCCTGTTTTTATAGCTGCCCTTGTTAGTGTTATATTGTAAGCACACTGTGAAAACAGATAAACATCTCCTGCTCCCCCTTTTCCTTTTTATTTTTCTTTTGATCTACTCAATCATTTTAGAGAGATCATCACAGTGACCTTTCCTTTCTTAACAACTCTGCCAGGAGGAAATCAAACTGCATGTTTCATTATTAGCCCTGTACCATTCAGGCAATTGAGGAGTGATGATTATTTTTGTTTATACAATTCCAAGTTCAAGAGTGAAATCTTGGAAAAGTATTCAAATTACTCATGTTTTAAAAATGAGAGAACTTGTACATGCAAATGGCTGTGGTAATGCTGAAACGTGGAGGTATAATTTATCCTACAAACACCCAGAAAATGACTGTTAGCTATATATTTTTGAAGAGTTCAAATTCACCTTGCAGTTCTTGCAAACTTTAACTACATTGTCTTGGTGGCAAGCTCTTACGAACAATTAAATGTTGTGTTGGCTAAATGGTAACAAATAAGTCAGTGTTTACCCTGGTAAAGAGTACTTTGGGGACATAACCATCAGACAAGGGTAATTTAGTTTTAGCATTATCAGTTAGAAATACTGCAGTGGAGTGGAATATTTTATGACATGAAAACATCTGTAACCAATATATCCCTTGGGAAGCTTACGTGACCTGTGATCTGTGTGGAAAAAAATGTTTTGGTTTTACAAGTCTGTTCNAGGGGCTGGAGGGGAAGCCATATGAGGAAAGGCTGAGGGAACTGGGACTGTTCAGCCTGAAGAAGAGGAGACTCAGAGGTGACCTTATTGCCCTCTACAACTACCTGAAGGGAAGTTGTAGTCAGGTAGGGGTTGGGCTCTTCTCCATGGCAGCTAGTGACAGGACAAGAGGCCATGGCTTGAAGCTGCAGCAGGGGAGGGTTAGACTGGACATTAGGAAGCACTTCCTCACACAGAGGGTGATTGGGCTCTGGAATAGGCTGCCCAGGGAGGTGGTGGAGTCACCGTCCCTGGAGGTGTTTAAGAGAAGATTGGATGTGGCACTGAGTGGCATGGTTTAGATGTTGGGTGTATAGGGTCATAGGCTGCACTTGATGATCCTGGGGGTCTTTTCCAGTCTTCGTGATTCTGTGATTCTGTCTAATCACAGAATGTTTTGGGTTGGGGGGCACCCACAAAGGGCATCTAGTCCACAGGAAGGTTTGGATCAAAAAGCACCATGCAGGCTTCAGAAAGTATGTTTATATTCTCTTTAAGTGTGCCAGTGATACAGGACAGCTAGCATCCTTTAATGCATTTCCTAGGCCTTGCTGCATGCCTTTTCACAGCTGTTTTTTCCCCCTCTCTCCTTCAATGAAGGCAGAATATGTCATCCTCACTTAAATTTGCAAAGCAGTGGCCTGTGCTCAAGCCTTCATAGTGCTTTTGGCAGGCAAACAAAGCCTCCAGCTGCTGAGGACCATCACTCAAGGCCTGGGAACTTGAGCTGGGAAGACAGGCTGATAGACAGCCTGAACTTGACAGCCCATTAGCTACCTGACCTTCTGCTTAAATGACTATTCAATTCTTGAAGCTGTGGATTAATGCTTTCTTTTGTTGTGTGAGTTCAGAGGTGAGATGGGCAGATAGACCTGCCTGTTACAGCTAGTTTTGCCATGGGCTGCTGTGTCCACTAAGGCACTGTGCTGTGTCCACTGTGTGGTGAGCACTGTTTTAGCACAGAGAAGAGCTACTGAGAACAACTGCAGCTTCTTTACAGAGAGGGAAACCCCATCACATTCACTCAGCATCTCATTGCACTGTAATACTCCATAATTTGAGGCAAAACTACTCATTTCTAGTTCCTTGGTTACAGCCTACACCCAGCAATCAAAACTGGCCAGTTTATAACCATAGGCTATGCAGGCATGTTCCAGACCATCATAGGCTACAATGGCAATAGGTTTCATGCCAGTATGACCACAGCATTACCTTTCTAGCATCACTATCAGTTCACACTTCCTACACGCAGGCCCAAACACAGCAGAGTAGAGGGTATTTTTTAAGCTACAAATTACCTTTCCCTTAAAGTAGAGTGAGCTAGTGCTGCTTTTTAGAAAGTCTGCCTTGTCTGGGGAGTATTTAAAGCCACAGTGTTGCCCAAGAAGTACTTTATCAGTGCAAAGGCAGAGCAAATCTTCACAGGCATAAGAAGCAGATCTGTGGGCTCTTTCATCCTCAGTGATAACCTTCTGCCTAGGATTGGACTAACTGTAAAACCAAGTGTAATTTATCCCAGAACTTCCATCTGTTGGAGAGATATGAAAAGCATGTGCTGACAGGTTGGTGGCAGTGCATGCTGGTGGAAGGCATAGAATTGGGAAGAGCACAGAAGTCTCTTTTGACACTGCAAGGTAGAGGTGCTCTAAGGAAGGCAGGTTCTTCCCAGGGTGGAAAATACTTCATTTCCAATACCCTAAGAGTGGTTTCCCACCCTGCAAAATGAATTCCTGTGCTGTGATGCTCCCTTTATGTAAGGAGAGAAAGGAGTATGAAGGTCCACAGAGTGAAACTATTTGTGTCTGAGGATTTTATTTATTATTTGCAAAGAGATCAGGATTTTATCCCAGCCCTGCAAATGGCATCTCTGGCATGACTCTATTTCACATTCTCAGTGAAACAAGTGAAGCTAACCTGGGAGGCTGGACCTGTAGAAATGTGATTTCACCTTTTTAAATGGTGCGAAAAAGAGATCCTGGGAACTGGCCACCTTGCCTTGCTATCTATCATACTCAGCAGGATGAGTACATCAGGGCAGGATGAGTTCAGTAAGAACTGAAGCCCTGTTTCTCTACAGCTGTCCACACTGTGCCCTGCAACCTGGGGCAGGTACTCCCAGCTTAGCAGCGACAAAACCCTTCTGGAAGCTACCAAACTGCTTTAGCATGAGGGTGATTAGCCATAAAACAACACTAGGCAAATGGTACTCTTCTTCTGGGACTCTCTGTACAGAGCCAGAGCTGCCCTCAGAACTGAAGATGAGTTTCATGACTGTGCTTTATCCATGCACGAGATAGTCCCCAGGCAAGGCAAACTTTGCATGACACACTTGGCTAAGCTTTGTTTGGAGAAAGCTGCATCGTTTATCACAGAGGAAGTTGCCTCATTTATCATTCATGACCAGAAAGGGTTTCAGTTCTGAGATCAGTGCACAGACCATGTCTAGAAATGGGACAGCATGTTTTGTCTAGGTTTTTCTGAGTGCAGTAATGGCCGGAGGTAGAAAGTTCAAGTCTAGTGTTATTGGCCGCACTTTCTGTGTTTTCAGACATAGAGAAGAAGGCTGTGTGGAAAAGCACCTAAAAGAGACCATAGGACAGAAAGAGTAATGTAATGAGGGAAGGAGAAGGTATCTTGTGTATTGAGGGAGGCAGATGAGCCTCCCATTTGGAGCAGAAATATATTGCCAAGTCAGTGTTTTCGCAGTGTGAAAATATTCCCCTTGTTGCCTCGCGCTGAGGAGCTAGTAACGGAGCATGCAGAAAGCTCCTTGATAAAATACCTCATTTCTTAACTTCCTTGCTGTAGTTCAGCATTTAAAAGACAATGAATGTTCTCCCACCACAGCTTTTTTTAATCTCTGACATTTATTTGGAGTCCTTTTATACATAAAAGCAAACATATATAAACCCAGATTTTTCTTTGAACTCATGTAAAGGTCTAGCTGGGGAGAAATAGTTGAATAGGATGAAAGCAGAGTAGCATCAGACCAGTGACATGAGTGTGACTGCTTGTGTTTTACCCCACTGATTCCAACCCAAAGAATGGAGTTAAGGAATGTTACAAATTAGCAGGTGCTAAGTTTTCAGTTGTGCTCAATGAATGATTTATGGCTGTTCTTCCACTGACATCACCTTCTGTCGCTGGAGTCCTGTTAGACAAGAGGCAGGTAGTTCTGGCAATCCCCAGGAAATCTGTCCATTGTTTATCAAAACCCACTGTGTTTTTTAAGCAGAAATGTGCTTTGCCAAAGAGCCTGTAGATTGTCAGACTAGAAAAATGTTTCTTTGGGTGGCCAAGAGGAGAAAGTGGGTGCATGGACCTAAAAGCACATGCCTTCATGGCAAGCACATGGAGATGACTGGCTGTGCTGGGGGGGTTGCTTCCAGGAACAAGAGGGCAGTCAGACCAGCTGCTTGTATGAGCCTTACACATCTGAAGTAGGCACNTGACACATCTGAAGATAGGGGTTCCAGAGCAGAACTCAGAGGACAGATCTTGCTGCTTACTACAGCAAACAAGTCCAAGAGGGCAGTTCTACTTTGCTTTGCATTTCTTCCCTCTGTTGTTTGATCCAGATGGGTAAAACTGTGGGATTAGTTTGTTCTGAACCTAATATTGCAAGATTGTTTTTTTATTTTCCCCTGCAATCTTTCCACTTAAGCAGTTTAGTGATTATAAATGTGTAATGATCTCTGTTAGCTCTGCAATCCACTCATGTGAATGACTTTTCTTTTGTTCTCCTTGGCACAGGAGGTGAAACAAATGAAGAGCTACATTAATTATTCAGCAGCCGATTAAGTTTTTTCTGTAACTGTGAAAGTATTTCGGGTTTGGAGATGTCTTTGCATAAACTAATTGATTTTAATCATAGTATTCCAAGTGGGTTTAATTAATAATTTGAGTATAATTGTTTTGGGAAGTTCTTTCGCCTTACTCTGGGCAGCTGGCACTTGGAAACAGAATTTGGCAATGACTTCATTTTAAAAATATGGAGTTGGTTTTCTGCAGCTGTTACCAAATGAAATGAGGAACTCCAAGGTGTAGGGTTTTCTTTGGATGAAAGGTTAATCAAGTCCAAATCCAATTGTGTTCTAATCTAAAATTAAACATGAAGAAAAAAATGCAGAGTAGGGACAGGGAGTTTCCAAAGCCTTTCACACCTCAGCATAGCTGAGGAGAGGGAGGGCAGGAGGAGGGGGAAGTTAGTGCCAAAGCAATCTTATCTTTTAGCTCACAAACTATTTTCAGCAAGGTATGCTGATCTTATTTTCCATCTTCCCGTGCTTTGGATAGGTGTTTCGGGAAAGCTTGGTTCTTCCTCTGCTGGGTTATGGATCTAATAGAGGTTTCAGTATCAGGGGATTACTGACCTTTCAGACACGCTAGTGGTTTGCCTCACCACGGGAGACATGAAGGTATGGCAGTTCAAATGGGAAGCTGATTTACTGTGAATTGTCAGAAAAACCTCTTGGCTTCCTATGCTAGAATTGCAGAATTTAACTGCTGTGTGTGGAGGGAAATGCTGCTTGTCAAATACAGTTTTCGCATGGATGGGAGAGATTCTTTTAACACTGCAGCTTTACAAACAAGTTGTCTTGTGATGGCAGAGCTTTATAACCCAGGGAGCAGGAGCAGGGATGGAAAAGGGGCAAGAGCAAATGCTTCTCCAGACTGGGGCAGCATCCTCTCTGCAGAGGTCCTGCACTGGCTTGCACAGGTCACTGGCATTGGTGGTGAGGGTGGAGACAAAGACATGGTGGGGCTCAGTCTCTTCTCCCAGGTAACAAGTGATAGGACAAAGTTGCACCAGGGGAGGTTTAGATTAGATGCTAGGAAAAATTTCTTCCCAGAAAGAGTTGTTGTTAGGCATTGGCCCAGGCTGCCTAGAGCAGTGGTGGAGTCACCATCCCTGGAGGGATTCAAAAAATGTGTAGATTTGGNTCTTGGCCACAAGGGCACATTGCTGCCTCATGGGCATCCTCCTAGCCACCAGCACTCCTAGAGCTTTTTCCCCAGGGCTCTTCTCCAACAGATCAGTTCCCAGGCTGGACTGATCCATGGGCTTGTTCTTTCCCAGATGCAGTACATTACACTTACCCTTGTTAAATTTCATCAAGTTTCTCCCTGCCCATGTCTCTAGCCTGTCCAGGTCACGCTGGATGGCAGCACAGCCTTCTGGGGTGCTTAGTGACATGGTTTAGTGGCACTGGGGTGGTAAGTTGATGGTTGAACTTGATGATCTTAGAGGTCTCTTCCAACTTTAATGATTCTGTGTGTGAGGATGAGGTCTCCTGGTGTCACTGCTGCCTTGCCCAGCCTGTGCCATGGCAGCCACCCCCGGACAGGGCACAGGGCACTTCCCAGCCTTCTGTGGAGCCAGTTTCAGCAGTTTTAATTACAGCTGCGGTTTGGATCGCTTTGCTCAGCCATGAAAATCCATTTCACAAAGAGTAGTATTGAAAGGAGCAAGGAATATTTGTGGTGGCTGTGGGTTTCCTCCAGGCCTACAGGAAGAGTAAATTAGTTACTGAAGACTTGACAGTTTGTCCCGAGTGCTTAACTCTTTCCTCTCTGAAAGCTGCTTTTTAAGAGGCAAGTGGCTTTAAAAGGAAAGAATACTTTTTACCACCACCCCTCCCCCCTCTTTACAGTCTGACTGGAATTGCAAAAGCAGCCAGGATTTGATTTGTTTGAAGAGGAAGTGTGGGAACTTCCTTTATAAATATTGCCTTTCCCTTCGTGTGGATCCAACTGCGATTTCCGCCACTACCAGGGGAAAAAAACCAGTGCTCGAGCTGAACAACAAACACCTCTTCCCGTAGCTTGTGCCCCATGTAAACATGAAAGAGAGAGGTTTCATGGGGGAGGGGGGATGCAGGTTGTTGGCCAGGGAAGGACTGAAGTTGGTCGGACCATTGGATCAGCTGGGGTTTTGCCTGGCTGCTCCCTGTCAATCCAGTGGATGTCCTCTGCTTGGGATCCCCAGGCAAGTTTCTTTCTTAAAAAAACCCAACATATCTGTCTTTCCTAGTGAAGTAGGAACAATCAGATTGCACCCTTCCCCCAGCCTAAGGAATACCTTGGAATTATTTGCAGAATCAGAGTTCACCCACCAGAAGAACATCGACACTCAGGGAAGTATCTGTGCTCAGCACCAGCAGATAGGTGAAGATCCCAGGGCACAGAGCAGGTTCTAACCTGACAGGCAAAGCTCTGCTGGTCTGTTGTGTTTTTTGGGTTCAGTTTTGTGTGGTTTTTAGAAGGGTACAGTATCAGAGCACGTGGGCTGCTTGGATGTGCAGGCAAGCCAGCTGGCCTGGCTCGCTAACATAAATGGGTGCAGATGATGGGAATCAAGGCAGGGGGTCTGGTTCCCAGCTCTGAAGGATTCCAGATTAGGAAGACAGCTCATGGAGGAAACAAGGGAGTGTGGGGAGGGATCAGGCTCATTCCCCAGAGGCACTGAAAAGGAGAAGAGCCCCTCTGCCTGATTTGAAGGAGGGCAGTGTTCTTATATTGCTGATTATTAGGCAGAGTTGCCTTGTTCCTTGTTTTGATGGAGAAATGAGGCACCTCTGGTATTTGAATGTGGATTGCAGTGATGCTCTCTGATCTGGCCAGCAAAGAGGCACACTGTTGTGTCAGTGGGAAAGTTCTGATTTTACCCGTGTCTCATTGGGGAAGATGAACTTTGACTCAAACTTCAAACCAGGCTTTGTAATGATTCCTTTTTGCACTTCTAGAAACAAACAAAAGAACTAAAATTTGCAGTGCAGTGGGCTATCCTAGGAAAAATCAATCACAATCACAATCCAAAGAGACACCCAAAACTTCACAGATCCTTCCATCTGGGCTCTGGCAAGGCTTCCTGGGCTCACCATGCCAGTCAGGAGTCCTCACAGCATCTCATCCTGTGCTCCAGAGGAGCTGGCATCCCAGTGGGGGATGAAAAAGGAGTGGCAAGTGAGCCTTGGGTGGTTTTCACCTTTTAAATACAAATTAAACAGAAAGGTTTCAGCTCTGCATTCCAGTTTGCTGTCTCTACTCTTGCTCCTCCTGCACTTTGTTCAGTGCCTTGCAAATGCAATTAAAGCCCTGCAGCATTTGGCATAAGCTGTCCAGCCTTTTATTTTTGTTTTCTTTGCTGCTCTTCTTGTTCTCCACACCAACCTTTGCTTCTGTCTCCTTTTATCACTGCTCCATGCTGCATTCCCCATTTGACAATCTTTTTTTCCTGTCTACCTTCCTACATGTAGCATTCTTCCCTCTCCTCTCTCACACTCCCACTGCCATGCCTGCTCTTTTTCCAACAAGACAGACAGCATTTTGTGATTTTAAGGAGTAAACCTTCAAATTCCTGTGTGAGCACTCCCACTGACTGTGTGAGGAAGGGACTGCAGGACTGGGCCCTAGCTTGGCAGAGGTATGGGGAATAGGAGTGAAGCCAATTTTAAAGCAGTCTTAATTACCTTAGTGGTTTGGATCTCTTTGGTTGACTATTAAAATGCATATTTCTAAGGTGAGGTGTGCACCAGTGGCATTGTAGAAATAATAATTTCAAGAGCTTGATAGAGAAGCCTTTATAGAGGGTAATGTATTACTTCCAGTCAAGAGAAACAGAAGGCACTTTAAAATCAGTTTTAATAGCACCCTGTGTTTAAAAAAACAACAAAAAAAACCCCAAACCATTCTTTTTCTTTTTGCTTAACCTCCCGTGCAAGCCTGGGCATGTTTAGAGGCTCCCAGGATCCAGTTTCGTGTAGTATCCTATTTCAAATCCAGGCCAGAGCAGATCCATCAAAACTCAGTGCTCTCAGAAACAAAACTGTCTGTGGAATCACAGAATCTCAGCCTTGTCAGGGCTGGCAGGAAGCTTCCAGCTGCTCTAGGTGCAAGGCCTGTGGCTGCCCTGGGCAGGGACACCTGGCACTAGAGCAGCTTGCTCCCAGCCCCAGCCAGCCTGGCCTGCAACACTGCCAGGGCTGGGGCTGCCACCACCTCTCTGGGCAACCTGGCACAGTGGCTCAGCACCCTCCTGGCCAACAACTTCTGCCTCACAGCCAACCCAAATCTGCCCTCCTCAAGCTTGTGTCCATTCCCCTAGTCCTAGCACTGCCTGACAGCCTAACAAGTCCTTCCCCAGCTCTCTTGGAGCCCTTGCAGATCCTGGAAGGCCACTAAAGGTCTCCTGGGAGCCTTCTCTTCTCCAGACTGAATAATGGCAACTCTCTCAGCCTGTGCTCATAGGAGAGATGCTCCAGCCTCTGAGCATCCTTGTGGCCCTGCTCTAGACACCTTCCAGCACCTCCAGATCTGGGAGCTCCAGAACTGGACACAGTACTCCAGGTTGAATGCCTTCAACAACCTCGAGATGAAAGGGGGAAGGCAACAGAGCAGACACTGCTTCTCTTTTTTGGGGTGGGAGGAGGCTCGCTGGGTGTTGCAGAATTTACCTTGATGGAACACTAATGGTTGTAGGATAATTTTGGTGAATTTGTGTGTTGTGCAGTTGGTAGTTAGCAGGTGGGTTTTGAGAAGGGAGGGGGTGCTTGGTGTTGTGGGGGTTGTTTGAAACCACAGCTGCAGCTGGAGAATGCTTTATGCTGAGCACAGAGCCACCTCTAAGTCTGCTTCTATACACCTCTCTCCATGCCTCTTCTTAACCCCAGCCCTCAGAAGCCAAAGGGCTGGGGAGGTGACCAATACCAACATAAGCTGGAGAGCTGAAGCTGAGGGAAGATACAGCATGGGCCAAATGTTGGGCTGTAGTAGTGTGATATAGTTCAATTAGAGATGTAAATGTACTGCAGTGTTTAGAGTCTTAAGCTGACATTTGATACCACCCTGAAGTTTTTCACAGTAAATTCTGTGTCCTGTTTCCCTATGGACATGATCTCAATGTTGTAACATAGCTTTCCCAGCACTGAAATAGGAAGATCTGCTTTCAAAATTAAGCTTGAAAAGCATTATGTGGTGTTACCCTACGTGCTCCATCCTATCAAGTGCACCATGCTTGGTTAGCTCACCAGCCAGGTAAACATTCCAAGGGCATCTAAAAGCCTACTTGACAAGTATGTGTTCCCTCTCCTCTAGAGAGCTGAAGGGCCAGGGGAATAAGGACTGTGCCTGGGAACTGGAAAGCACAACTATCTATCCCTGACCCACTGCCTGCCCTTTCTAACAAACAGAAGTCTCCATCGAACAAATGTCATTTCTGATCTATTTTTAGCTCTAGAAGCAAACAAACAGGAAAATTACATCCCCTACTCAGTGTGTTTTTACCGGTACTTAAGTCCAGTGTCAGGACGAGTGCTGCACTTGGTTCCTTGCAGCTCTCTAGCCGCAGTGCTGGGGCAGCCCAAGATCCACTTGGACACAAGCAGTCAGCCTGAGTTGATCATCTCTTTGGAATGATGGGATCTGAGACACTCGCCCTACGTGCAGAGGAGCAGCTGGCTGGTGAGGGTGCTTGCAGGATGGGGAGGTGCTTTACAGTTGTCTTTGCTGGGTTGTTGGCCTGTCCTGATGGTCTTGACTGCATGGTGTGGTGGTCTTTGTCCTTTCCTCCTAAAGCAGTATTTGGATTTGAAAGGCAGAAGTTGTCATGTGAAAAGTGGGAGCAGTTCAGCGTGTTCAGATTGGGATGGGACAGCCTAAGAGCTAAATGGAGTCTAATGGTAGTCATTTCCCTGCTGTCCTCTGCAGGTTATGGGGGGGAGGGGTGTCCTTCAAAAAGCAGCTCAGGGAGGATTGATTCCTTCTCCAGAAGGTGACCCATGGCAGTTAAGCCAGTGGAGACAGGAGAAAAAGGGAAGATCAGCCTTGTTAGACTGAAGTTAGCTTGTGTGAGCATTCCCCGACTCACTTTGTTTGTGCTCATGGTTTCTGTCAGCTTTAAAGAACAACTCTCCTATGACAGCTAAGTGCTTTTAAGTTCAGGTCAGTCTGTAGGAGCCTCCAGCTGTTAGAGGATGTGTGATAGCAATAGATGTTTTAGTTCCTTTAGCTCAAGCAGTCCATTCTGAGTGACCAGCTTGCCAAACCCATACCATGAAGCACCAGTTCCTCGTGGTGTTGCAGCAGAAGATACTGAAAAAGAGCTGTTGTGTTATGAGCAGGCGGTAAAAGCTAAAAAACCAAACCAAACAAAAACAGAAAGCCTTGTGGCAGATGGTACCACTTGTGTCCATCTAAACCTAGCCAAAGCAGTGTGCAATTTGAGAGGAGAAACCTGGAGAATCTGATGATTCAGTCTGAATAAACAGGGAGCCAGTGAGTGAGGTTTCTGGCTTGTGTCTCAAGCCTCTTAGGAAAAAGGCTTCCTATTGTATAGCACAGAAAACTGGGTGTGCTTTGGTACTACCATTCTGTGGCACAGCTGATTACCAACTACAGACCAAAATGCCTGCTGTGCCCATGTCAGAACTGACACCCTAGAAGCCCACTGACTCTCTACCAGTTTCTGGGTTGTGATTGTACCTGTTTTCCCAATAAATACAGTTCTGATGGGACAGGGGTGGTACCTCTGTTATTTGGGTTCTAACTGGATGCACACAACAGTCAGGGCTGACAGCATTCCATTCCTTTTCCAGGCTCAGCCAAAGAATTTCCACAGACTTCAGTTGTTGCATCTACAAAAGTTGAGATGTGAACCAACTGTGCCTAACTCACCATTTGGCAATGCTAACAAAAGCTCTCTAAACAAGAGGCAACATGGGCATAGAAAGGGAACTCCTCAGTTGGATAGTCATTTCCTTGCTCCTCCACCTCCTTCCTTCTTGGCTGTTGTTGGCACTGTCATGGTCCCTCACATCCCTTTGCACTTCCCTTGGCTTCTATAGTTCCTCTTCCTTGCACCAACTCTGCTTTTCTCTCTGTCAGTAAGATATAGAAATAAATCTGCCTTTTCCCTTGCTCCTGAAGTCTAAAATCTTTGTCTCTTGAGTTGGCTGCTTTTACTTAAACCCCCCTCCTATGACTTGTCTCAGTGGCAATCAAGTGTACACTCTCCAGTTAGACCATATCATCCAGCTGTGGTCTGAATAGCAAGCTCTTCCCGTGTCCCTCACCTCACAGTTTTGCTGAGTTACCCATGTTCATGCTCTGCTCAATGAAAGTTCCCTCTTAGAGCTTTTCTCTGGGAAGAGATGAACCTACACAGTCTTAAAGAATGTGTAACCACAGCAACTAGATATGGGGAATGCAAATAAGACATCAAATCCCATGGAATAATAGCAAAATAAACTTGGGTTAGCACTGGGCAGCCTGAAGGAACACAGAGGGCCAGTAAAAACCCTGCTGGCATTTGTGTCTTACCTCCCTGGGGAGCCAGTGTTGTATACGAGTCTGAGTTGGTTTCAGCTGAGATGAGATAGCTTTGGAGAAAAGGTGGTGGGTTTTGCTAGCAGTTCAGCTCTCACTCCCAAGGGAACTGCCCAAGTGATCTCCTGGTGCATGTGTGGCATTCCCTTCTAACTGTTTGAGGAGATGGCTCATGCTTTGCTAAAAAGTAACTGAGAAATAACTGTAAGAAACAGGTTGGGGCATTGAGCACTCTCTTTGTCTGTGGCCTGGGGTGTTTCTTCAGGACAGTTGTCATCTTCACATTCATGTTGAGCAGTCTCCATCAAACCTTTTTATCACTTGTTGGCATATACAGTGATGTTAAAGAATACCAGCTGGCATTTAAAACTTCCCTAGAGGGACAGACACTGTTTCTCTTCCATCCTTAAATGTTTGATCGTGGGAGGTGCTGAGTAGTGCCATTGATAAGAGCATGTTCAAACTGTAGCTAGGGGAGTGCCAAATCATACAATACTCCATCTGTAATGCCAGGCATTCTTTCTGGTAATATATCAGTTGAGCTCTCCGTTCTTCAGTAATTAGTTGTACATCTGTGAGCAGCTGTCCAGCTGATTTATTATCCCAGCAGCTAGTGAAATACAGAACATTGCCCCATTTAGCCTCAGGATTGGAAGTTATGGTGTGCTAAAGTTGTGTTTAAAGTCTAATAAAATTGACTGTATAAAAACAAATTGCAAGTTTATGGGACACTATAGACAATCTTAAATCAATATTTTAAAGTTCATAAATTTAAGGTGATTGAGCGTAGTTTAATGCATATGAATATATTTTTAATTGCTGCTGCCTTCTTTTGTTTAGTAAGAAGATTGAACACCATCCTGGAAAATAACTTGACTGCAGTGAAGAGGACTTAGTGGAAAAGTGAATGTAAGTATTTCAGAGCATGTCTCAATTAGTTATGTTTGCAAACCATTGACATTGGTGATATGGCCAATCACGCTAAGTTGGCAGCCTAATTTACTAAAAAGACCACTTTTAATGTAGCAAGAATACTGGATGTGATCATTGTACCAACTGTATCCTGGGCTGCATCAAGAGAAGCATTGCCAAAAGGTTGAGGGAGGTGATTCTCCCCCTCTTCCCAACTCTGTGAGACCTCACCTGGGTTACTGTCTCCAGTTCTGGAGCCCCCAGGATAAGAAACATATGGATATTCTTGAAGGTGTCCAGAGCAGGACCATGAGGATGCTCAGAGGCTGGAGCACCTCTCCTATGAGCACAGGCTGAGAGAGTTGCCATTATTCAGTCTGGAGAAGAGAAGGCTCCCAGGAGACCTTCTTGTGGCCTTCCAGGATCTGCAGGGCTACAAGAGGGCTGGGGAAGGACTTGTTAGGCTGTCAGGCAGTGCTAGGACTAGGGGAATGGACACAAGCTTGAGGAGGGCAGATTTGGGTTGGCTGTGAGGCAGAAGTTGTTGGCCAGGAGGGTGCTGAGCCACTGTGCCAGGTTGCCCAGAGAGGTGGTGGCAGCCCCAGCCCTGGCAGTGTTGCAGGCCAGGCTGGCTGGGGCTGGGAGCAAGCTGCTCTAGTGCCAGGTGTCCCTGCCCAGGGCAGGCACAGGCCTTGCACCTAGAGCAGCTGGAAGCTCCCTGACAAGCCTGGGATTCTATGATGTGTGAGGTATGAAATGCCTGTTAGATGGTCTTCAGGATGGTTCTATTGCTTATGCATACCCAAATGTGCTTAATGGAGCATGTGCTATTTGTTATTTGCATGCTTATGAACTGATCACAGGAAAAACATCTACATGGAGTGGTCACTAAGTGCCCTTAAAAGGAAAAATAGCTAAGCCCACTAGCTCTGTATGAATACCCATAGGAATCTCTAAGTTCTGTAATGTGGCCATGTTTTCCATTTCCAGAGGAATTTGGTCTACCTTGGAATAATGCAGTCAGTATCTAGTATTTTTCTGTATGCTTGCCGCAAAGATGTGAGTTTATAGCAGAAGATTGCACTGTGGATTGGCAATTCAATTTAGAGTGAAATACAGTGGCTGCAAGTTCCAGGCTAAGTGCATCATTGCTCACGTGAGGTCAGTTTGTCAAACCTGGAGTCAATAGTTCTCTAACAATAAGAGCTTTGGTTCATTTTCTAGACCCTTTTGAAGCTGTTACTTTGCTGCTGAATACCCCATTATATTTCTTAAAGTAATTGCTTTCCCTAGCTGTATTTTATCATAGCATGAGCTCCCTAACTGTGTGCATGCACGTGTCTATATGTACATACATATTTGTGAAGCAAAGCCATGTTTCTGCAAGCCCACAGCCCAGGAGGCTGTGTTGTGCATGGTAAGGAGAGTCCTGAGCTCGTGGCTGCCACACATTCCTTCCAGGATTTTGTTCAGGACATTTTTCCCACGATCTCACCTTCCATTTCCCAGAGCCTGCCTGATGAGTTTGGAAGCAGTCAACTAAGCCTTTCAAAATGCTGGATCAAGTACAGAATTCAGGACTTAGATGTCCAAGAGGACAGTGATCCTGTCTTAAATGTCTGACAAGCTGGAACAGTTTTAATTTTCACCATTGGGCTTTTATAAACTTGCCTTCTAAAATTCCTAGCTGACCAATAGTGCTGAAGCAGGGAGATCCTGCAGGAATAGTGTGAAATACTCTCTGGTTTACATGGAGTTGCTTGAAGTTGAGATCCTCAGATTTGACAAGAGTGTACCTAAACTAAAGATTTAGAGAGTAGGCTGTGCAGTGACTCTGCATTAGTGGTGTCTGGCCCAGTCTGAAACCTATGCAGGCTAAAAAGATATCAAATCAAATCTTTAAGACCTTCTGGTGTGTACTGAACAAAAACAAAGTTTGAAGGTATTTACTGGCACCAATCACTTCAGCTTCAGGGTCCTGACAGTACATCTCAAGTGACCTTCTTTAGGCCAGTGGTGCTTCCTGAGCAATTCCATGTGTGTGTGTATGGCATGTTTGGCTTCCTGAGCAATTCCATGTGTGTGTATGGCATGTTTGGCTTCCTGAGCAATTCCATGTGTGTGTGTATGGCATGTTTGGCTTCCTGAGCAATTCCATGTGTGTATGTGGCATGCTTGCACATGTACAAGTTTTTCTTGAGTTACTTTCACATTATTCTCACCAACTTCAGCTGTTTCTCCTGGGAGACTTGGGAAGAGGTACTGTTCTCTTCAGCTTCCACTTTTTGTGAAATAAGCAGAATATTGGGGGTTCATGAGATGGATGCTAGCACTTTGGCCTTGATGTAAAAATAAAGATGACCTCCAATAGATGTTACTTTTGTGATAATTTGGTGCCTATGGAGACTGATCTCCTAAATAGAAGCCTTGCTCTTGATCTGGCTCTGGCAGCTGGCATTGAAATTATAGATTTATCCTTCTAAACTTGAATAATTTTCAATAGTTAATTGGCCCCACATTGGCTGGGATTTTTGCAGTAACCCCAAATTAACAAGTTTCTGTGGAGAGGAGAAAATTCCTTTTCAGTATCTACTTTTGGTTCTGTATCACAGAATCACAGAATCGATCGGGCTGGAAAGACCTCCGAGATCATCAAGTCCAACCCTCTGTCAACTCTAATCCATTTACTAGATCATGGCACTCAGTGCCACATCCAATCTTCGTTTAAAAATCTCCAGGGATGGTGAATCCACCACCTCTCCAGGCAGGCCATTCCAATGCCTGATTACTCTCTCTGTAAAGAACATTTTTCTGATCTCCAACCTAAATTTCCCCCGGCAGAGCTTGAGCCCGTGCCCCCTTGTCCTATTGCTGGGTGCCTGAGAGAAGAGACCAGCTCCCACCTGGCTAGAACTTCCCTTCAGGTAGTTATAGACAGCAATGAGGTCTCCTCTGAGCCTCCTCTTCTCCAGGCTAAACAACCCCAGCTCCCTCAGCCTCTCCCCATAGGACTTGTGCTCCAGTCCCTTCACCAGCCTTGTTGCTCTTCTCTGGACCCGCTCCAGCACCTCAATATCTTTCCTGAACTGAGGGGCCCAGAACTGAACACAATACTCAAGGTGCGGCCTCACCAACGCAGAGTACAGGGGAAGGATCACTTCCCTGGTCCTGCTAGCCACACTATTTTTGATACAGGACAGGATCCCATTGGCCTTCTTGGCCACCTGGGCACACTGTTGGCTCATGTTGAGCTTCCCGTCAATTAGTACCCCCAGGTCCCTTTCCGCCTCGCTGCTCTCCAGCCACTCTGTGCCCAGCCTATAGCTCTGCATGGGGTTATTGTGGCCAAAGTGCAGGACCCGGCACTTGGCCTTATTGAACTTCATCCTATTGGAATCAGCCCATCTCTCAAGTCTATCCAGATCCCTCTGCAGAGCCCTCCTGCCTTCCAGCAGGTCGACACACCCTCCCAACTTGGTGTCATCAGCAAATTTGCTGATAATAGACTCAATCCCCTCATCTAAATCATCAATAAAGATGTTAAACAGGACTGGACCCAACACAGAGCCCTGGGGAACACATTGCAATGCTTTGGTAGGAAAGCTGGTAGGATTTTGGCTTTGGTTACCCATAAAGCCAGAAAGTGAAATAAACTTGTAGAAACAACTTCTTCCAATGAACTTCTGAAGTGACCTTCCATAGAGCTGAAAGCCAAAGTTGGGATGCTGGAGAAATCCAGTGAAATGTTGATTTGTTGTCTGTCTTCAGCTGGTAAATAGGAGACTAGGAGAGCAAGAGGGGGTTTCCCCCTTAAAGTAGTGAAAGGCTTGGAAGAATGCAAACTGAACTGGTGGCAATGATCAGCTGAGAGTTGTGTTGCATTATGCCAATGATAGAGAGGAGGAGAAGGAAGGGGAGAGTGTGTACACTAGGGAATCAGGAGCAGGCACTATTGAGAGGAGCCTGGGTTGGGGAGAGAACACCCAGCTCTAATTAGACACCAAAATTAGGGGTTTAGTGCACATCTTATGACCTGAGATCCCTGGAACAAGTTCTTAGTGCAGCATTGAGTCTGTCTATTCCCTGTTCTCAACAGTGTTTCTTATGGAAAATGTATGCACTGGTTCTGTCAAGAGCCTGGTTCAGGCAGGGTGAAGACCACATCATGGCATGTGCTGTTACTTGGCAGGTTCTTTCTACAAAGTCTAACAGAGATGCTTTTTAGCCTTTCTAGGATCATAAAGTAGTTGCTCAAAAACAATGCCCATTCCCAAATGTCCACCTTGGTTTCAGGATCCAGCTGGGTATTGTTCAGTTAATTGTTGTTTAGAAGAACTTGGCTCCTCTATCGTGAATGCTGTAAACAATTCTCAACAGCATTTGGATAGCATGGTAAATAAGGCATAGAGCCACACTGGATAATGAGGAGAAAAATAAATATTGAAGAGTTGCTAGTTCATTAAGTAATGTCTGTGCTGTGCATGAAATGAGGCAGGGGCACAGGGGAAAAAGTCTCCCTGTCGTGAAGGATTCGCATAAGGAACTTGAATTCTGGTGTTTTCTAGAGATGCCAGACAATCAGACTTGAGTCCCCAGTATCACTTCTCTTTAGATCCATAGGACTTCAGTGACTGAACCATCAGGTATCATCTGTGTGTCTTGGGCAGCAGGCAAGAATAAGACATGGCCTTTGCAAAACATTGTCACAGGATTTCTGCTGCCCTCCCCCTGACACCTGCAAGGGTACTTTGGAACACCACACAGGGGCTGCATCTGTCTTCCTGCCTGTACTTTCTGGCATCTCTTCCAGTACCTGTGTCCCATCTTTTTTTCTCCTTTCCCTTTGGCTCTGTCTTACCTGNGGAGCCCTCCCTGGAGCTTCGCTCGCGAAGCCGAGACACGACGACGACCTGTATTGTCTGGTTGACAGTAAGGAAAATACTGCAGCTGCAGGAGAGATGATGTCTGTGCACTAGCAGCACGAGTGACACCAGGTCAGGCTATAACCACCAGCAGCAGCAAGCACAGGAAAGCCCCTGCATAATGATCTCTCTGGGGTGTACAGAGCAGCTCATTTGGAGACTTAGGCTGCTGTTTTCCCATATGCTATCAATTGCAATCTTTCATTTCCCTCTAATCAGTGTTTATATTCACTGGGCCATGGAAAGGCCAAATGTCATGCCTTTGCTGCTAGATCTTGGTGACAAGAGTGCCCATCGTGAAAGTCCTACCCTGATCATTGAGTGTGGAGTGACTGGGAGAGAGCTGGCTCTGCAGGCAAGCCTTGGCTCTGCATCTTTCTCTGGGGGAGCCAAGGTGGGTGACCCAGCTAAGAAAAGCATCGCTAGCTACAGAGGAAACTGTGATGGAGTTGTGCCCATATGTTGGCACCTTTCCCATATGGAGAAATGAGGCCACACTTTACCAGGAGATGCAGTACTTGCAGATCTGCAACATGTTGTGAACTTTTCATACCTCACTTGTAAAAAATACTAGTGGGTTAGCTACAAAAAGATGGTTTATGGAGGGGTGGGGCTGTCCTTTCTTCTGACATACAGGAACATTTGACCGAAGTCTGCAGCTCTGGCTTCAAGAACCACAGGAGAGGAGATTCTTGCAAGAAAGCACAGCTTTTTGTTTATTTTATTTTTATCCATTCATCCTCATGGAAACCTAGATCTGCATGTCAGTCTTTCTTTCTCATATTTCTCTGAAATAATCTCTTGGGGAATATGTAGAGAAACACACAGTAGCTTCTTTACCTTTTTGAGGAGGGATGGAGACAAATTCAGCTTCAAAATACCACCTATTTAAAATGGGAAATGGTCCTCCTTCCATACTTGGCAAAGGATTTTAAAGATCAAAGTGTCAATATTAGCTAATTCTCCTGACACACCTGTCAGGCAAGTAAAAATGATATCCATTTATAGCCTAGGAAGTTGAAGTACTATCTCACATCAGCATTTTCACAATCGCTACCTAGTTAATCTCCTGAAATAACTAGCCCAATTCTCAAAGGTTCTCCATCTTCTTAGTTGTCCTAAATTATACTTGCTGCTCAGGAGAAACTGAGTCTTTTGGTACAGAAACATGAGTATGGCAGCTGAACCTGAGGCATCCACACTTGAGGCTTTCCCCAAACTTAAGCATCCCTAAAAAGTCTGGAGATGGTACCTTGCATGCTCTTGATTCCCAGGCTGGGCTTGGGCTTCTGTCCTGCCCAGCTCTCCTAGCTTAAGGCAAAGGGTTGTTTCTCAGTGGAACTGCAAGAGGTGTGAGGTATAGAGATGGGCTTGGGAGGATCAGACTTTAGAGTTTTGGGTGTTTTTTTTCTTTTCTTTTTCAGGAAGGTATGTATAGGAGTGTTTAGAGGGGGAGAGGGTGCTTGAAATAGGAAGAAAAATGGTGTGTGATAGCAGTTGGTTTTTCTACCTCCTGCTGTTGCTGCCATTAGAGATGTAGGTTACCTTGTTATTTCTGTCATGGCTCTTTCTCCTTTTGTTACAGCATCAGCAGAGTGGTGTAATTGGGCTGGAGGACACATATTTTGTTGCTGCCCTGTTGAGCAGTGACTGAAAAGGAGAGGGCATCTGGAACAAGAGCTGTCTCCCCTCCAGGAGGCAGTGCAGTGTGTTTCCAAGCGGTGGTGTAGTTGGAGCAGTGCTGATGCTCAAGTGTCTTCCTTTGTCTGCACAAACAGGTTTTGTAACCTGTTTGCTCTGTTCAGTGTGCCAATGGCCAGCTCTGAATATGGCACAAAGCTTCAGGCTGGCCTCACTCCATCCCAGTCTGTTCTCCCTCTTGCAGGAGCAGGTGGGAAGGGACAAAACCCTAGCCAAAGGCCATCCATGGGTTGGCACTTAGAGAGAGAGAAGCCTAGGCTACAAAACCAGGGGTCTCAAGGGATTGAAGAGCCTGGAGCAGGCTGTAGGGCTGAATTAGGAGTTGGAATTGTTTGGCTTTCAACTTCAGAGGACTTGTTTGCAGTCCTGGCCCTGCTCAAACTGAATGAGTGCTGCTGCTAATAACAAAGCCCCAAACAGAGGAGAGAAGGATTAAAATGACGACTCACCCTCCCCACTTTCAGTGCCCACTAAACCACTTTACATCACCAAAGCCCTGGTGGCTTCTTGTTTAGAAATCCTGCTGTGTTTGAGAAGTTCAGATGTGTAGGCAGGGTTTAGAAGGCTATGTGATGCTACAGCATCAAAACCTCTGCCAGGGAATTGGGAAAGAGAATTAAAACACTGCTAGTTATGTTTGGCAAGGCTGCTGCATCCTGGGGAGATCAAGAGAAAGCAAAAAGCAGTATACCTGAGTCTAGCAAAGCCAAGCAGAAAAGCTGAGTGCAGTAAAACAGGACTTTGTGTCAGTTCTTTGTCCTACTAAAGCTGCATTTGAAGTTTTGAGTTTTTCTCCATTTTTGAGATAATCAAGTTGCAGCAGGGGAGGTTTAGATTGGATACAAGGAGAAATTTTGTTACTGAAAGGGTTGTTAAATCTTGTCCCAGGCTGCCCAGGGAGGTGCTGGAGTCCCCATCCCTGCAGGGCTTTAAGAAACATTGAGCTGCTCTCCTTAGGGCCATGGGTTAGTGGTATGGCAGTGCTAGGGATGCTTGCACTGGATGACCTTAGAGGTCTCTTCCAACCTTAATGATTCTGTGAGATCTGCAGAGAGGAGATTCACTGAGAGCTTTGTTGAAGGTTCCAGCCTAACCTGTCCCACTTTTCCTACCGTAAAGGCTGGTGGATACAACTGCTTGGTTCTCACCCATGTTGTAGCAGGTCTCTTCCTTCTAATCCATTTTGGGACTGAGAAGTGGATGGACAGCTGAACCACTGTGTGCCAGCCCACAGGATTTGAGAGAATCAGCAGGTTGTGATGCTGCTTGCAGTGTTATTCTGTGTTCTCCCTTCTGTGAGAACATTGGCGCTGAGTTTCTTCTTGTGTCCAGCAATAAAAATTGAGAATTGTCTCCACGTGGAAAAAGAAATTCATGATGGACTTAAGGGGAACTGTTTCAGTTCAGTTGTCATCATTGAATCTAGAGTTTATCATTTTTAGTGTCATTCTCAGATGCTGCTTTAGCTTTGTCTCCATAAACCTTTGATTGCTGGCCAAAGTGAGCCCTTTCATGGCACTGCTGATGCTGGAGTCACTGGCATCAGCCTCCTCATGCCCCTCCTTCCCCTTCCTTTTCATTTTAGGCAAGTGAATGATACCAGTGTGAACAGGCATAGATAAGGGCACTGTTCTGCTGCTTTTCTTGCCTGTGGTGTTGCTGCTGTGTCCTTGATTGTAGAGGGGAAGCCTCTGAGCACTGTGCCTGTAGCACATGTGCAGTTACTAATAATTAATTTTAGGAGGTCCCATTCATTTCAGGTCTAATTAGTTTTTGACACAAGTCTGAGCCCAGGAGAGGCAGGGCAGTGCCATCCTCCTCCCCTCAGCTCTTACCCCACAGCTTCCTTCTGCTCCTGGCTTGGATCAGCCCTAGTGTGGCCAGCAGGACTAGGGTGGTGATTGTCCTCCTGTACTGGGCAGAGTGAGGCTCAGTTTTGGGTCCCTCACTGTAGGAAGGACATGGAGCTGTTGGAGTGTGTCCAAAGCAGGGCAGCAAAGCTGGTGAAGGGTCTAGAGCACAAGTGCTGTGAGGAGAGACTGAGGGAACTGGGGTGGGTTAGTCTGAAGGAGGCTCAGGGGAGACCTTCTCGCTCTACAACTCCCTAAAAGGAGGCTGGAGTGAGGTGGGGCTTGGTCTCTTCTCCCAGGTAATAAGTGATAAAACAAGAGGAAATGGCTTCAAGTTGTACCAAGGAAGGTTCAGATTGGATATTAGGAAGATTTTGTTGCCCAGGAAAGTTATCAGACATTGGAACAGGTTGCCCAGAGCAGGGGTGGAATCACCATCCCTGGAAGAGGACATGGTTCAAATAACATGTGGCTGTGGTGCTTGGGGCCATGGGTTAGTGGTGAGCATGGCACTGTTGGGTGGATGCTTGGACTCAGGGATCTCAGAGGGCTTTTCCAACCATATGATTCTATGCTCCAGAGGCTGGATCCCTGTCAGGCTGTTACAGGTCTCTTCATAGCAAGCAGTTTGAGGACTTGTGCTCTGTTGCTGGCCTGCAGCCTCTTGCTTTATGCTAGCAGAGCTGTTGTTGGAGGAGTTCTCTCAGGTGAGCTGCTCTGTCACTTTGAATGGAAACAGCTTGCATGAAGGTGTTGATTTGTCTGGCGTGTGCCACCTCCACTCTTCTTAACCTTTGCTGTTCCTTTTGTGCTAGCAAACATGAAAATAAGCCCTGTGCTCTCCAGGTGGTGTTTTGGAAATGCTCTTCATGTGAGTCTCTTCATAAGCCTGGCTTGTGTCCTTGTTTTGTTTTTCTCTCTGCCTTAATGCATTTAAATGTATTAGCTGAGAAAAATCTCTGTAATAATCTTCAGTTCAATTAATACAATATTTAATTAAAGGATTTAACAAGGATAAAAGTAAGAATTAAATGCTTGTCTGCTTAATAATTTTTTTAGGGCTAAATTCAAGGCAAGCCACAACCTTGATTCATTTAATTTAGTCTGTGCAAAGACCATTATATTTAAAAATAGCTGTTCCTCTGGACAGTTAGACAATATTCTAGTGTCCTGTTGCTGCAGCACTCAATTTGATCAAGCACAATGTCATCAAGTCATGTCAAGATGTAAAAATACCTAGTATTAGGTAGGAAATTTCTCCTTGTCTGTCAGTAAGCCAATGACTTTGTAAACAGAAGTCTTCTAGGGATACACAAAATACTCTTCATTTATCCTTGCTGGTTTTCCTTAAAATTGCCTAATTTTAATTTGTGACTAGCTAAATGGATGGCATTAACTGAGAGTTCCTGGGAACCTTTGGAGTTGTGAAACATTGGAACTCTTGTGTTTGTACCAGCAAGGTTCTTCTTTACGAGGTGCCTGGGAATTTCCTTACAACTGAAGGGACCTGCCACAGTTTGCTTCAAAGCTAGGCCTGTGCTTTCAAAAAGCATGGCCTTTTAGAGCTTGTTCTTTTTCTTTTATTTTGTTGATTTACTTTTTTATCGTTGTTTTGATTTGTTTTGTGTTTTGTTTTCTGTTTGTTGTTGCTGTTGGTTGGTTGGTTTTTAACCTGTAGGAAGAATGATGGTGCTGGCTGTGCTGGGGGAGGCAGAAAGTGTGTGTTGCTTTGAGAGCTCAGGCTGCTTATGTTTTATGTATAAACACAGAACTGGCTTTAATTTTATTTCTGGAAAAAGAAAAACCAAACCCATCCTCTTTTTCCTCTCTTGTGGCAATGATGACTTCACAAATCATGGCACCTGTTCTTGTCAGTGTTATATACTCTGAGATTCTCTTCTGAGGTGTTTTCTGCCAAGATCCTCTTGCTGTGTGTCAGAGGAGTCCTGAGGATACTGCAGGGGATGCTAAGAGCAAAAAGCTGAGTCACAGTGGTGCCTTTGGCACACTCTGTGTCATTTCCACACCCCAAAGCCTCTACCATAGGCTACTGGCCATTTGGCTCTTCAGGATACTCAGGAAAAAAGGGTCCCAATACAGAAATACACAGTCCAGGTGACATCGGGGTGGTGACACAGATTCCTGGAGTCCTTTGGCACTTCTTGCAGCCAGTATCTTTAGAAAGCATGAGCTGTATCATTCTGTGCAGGAGAAACTGGACTGGTTAGGCCTCTGCTCTGCAGTGGCATGGATTGACAGTACTTTATCAGAAGTATCCAGAAATTGAATGACTGTGGGGAGGTCTGCTTGGTTGCAAAGTCAAGGACATCCTGTTCAAAGGCCAGCATGGTGCTAGGAAGGGAATATGTGTGGTCTGTGACCCAAGGAGGAGCTGGTTTGTTGCATTCCCAGGTTTTTCACCCCCTTGGGTAAACTCAAATCAGGCTCAACATCCATATGTGAATTCTTCATTTCATAGAATCCTAGACTGGTTTGG
>VWZO01000569.1:1258-13022 GCA_013396975.1 Bucco capensis | reverse complement strand
TATGGTTATATGTAACCAGTAGCAAAGAGACACATGTGCTAGAGAAAAGGTATATAAGACGACACTTGTAGTTAATAGAGAGACTTGAATTTGCTGCTTCACCATAAGATGAAACCTGTGCAGTGTCATTTGTCCACCCCAACCGTGACAATTGGAAATGTTAGAAAGAGTGAGAGCAAAAAATCCACTTGGGGCTTCCGAAGGGCAGACTTCAATTTGTTTGAAAGGTTACTCAATAAAATACCTTGGGAGTCAGTTTTGAAGGGCATAGGAGTCCAGGAAGGCTGGACATTACTTAGGAAGGAAATCTTAAGGGCCCAGGAGCAGGCCATCCCCAAGTGCCTTAAGACAAGCCAGTGGCACAGAAGACCAGCCTGGCTGAATAGGGACATGTTGCTAAAGATCAGGGGAAAAAAGAGAGGTTACAGCCTCTGGAAAAGAGGGCAGGCCACTCCCAGTGACTATAACGATATTGTTAGGTTATGTAGGGAGATTATTAGAAGGTCCAAGGCCCAACTAGAAATTAATCTGGCTTCAAAAGTAAAAAATTGTAAGAAAAGCTTTTATAAATACATTAATAACAAAAGAAAGAACAGAGAAAGCCTACATCCNGGCTTTATGAAGGACAGGTCCTGTTTAACAAACCTGATCTCCTTCTATGACTGGATGACCTGCTTGTTGGATGAAGGAAAAGCTGTGGATGTTATTTATCTTGATTTTATTAAAGTGTTTGACACAGTTGCTCACAGCACTCTCCTAAAGAAAGTAACTGCCCTTGGCTTGAATGGGCATATGCTTCGTTGGGTTAAAAACTGGATAGATGGCTGAGTCCAAAGAGTTGTGGTCAACGGAGTTCAATCCAGTTGGCAGCTGGTCACGAGTGGGGTCCCACAAGGCTCAGTACTGGGGACACTCTTGTTTAACATCTTCATCAGTGATTTGGACCAGGGATAGAGTGCAGCCTTAGTAAGTTTGCAGACGACACCAAGCTGGGCGGCAGTGTTGATCTGCTTGAGGGTAGGGTGGCTCTACAGACAGATCTAGATAGGCTGGATCACTGGGCCAAGGCCAATGCCACGAAATTCAATAAGGCCAAATGCTGGGTGCTGCACCTCGGCCATAACAATCCCCAGCAGCACTGCAGGCTTGGGGAGGAGTGGCTGGAGACCTGCCAGAAAAAAGGTCCTAGAGGAGTTGACTGACAGCCGGCTGACAATGAGCCAGCAGTGTGCCCAGGTGGCCAAGAAGGCCAATGGCATCTTGGCCTGGATCAGGAATAATGTTGTCAGCAGGAGCAGGGAGGTGATCACGCGACTTTACTCAGCTTTGGTGAGGGCCTCACCTCGAATACTGCGTTTTGGGCCCCTCACAACAAAGAGGACATTGAGGTGCTGGAGAGGGAACAGAGGCGGACTACCAAGCTGATAAAGGGCTTAGAACATAAGCCTTATGAGGAAAGACTGAGGGATCTGGGCCTGTTTAGCCTGGAAAGAGGAGACTGAGCGGAGACCTTATCTATCTTTATAACTACCTGAAGGAGGTTGTAGAGAGGTGGGGATCCGTCTATTCTCCCTGGTGGAGAGTGATAGGACAAAGGGAAATGGATGTAAATTGCGCCAGGGGAGGTTCAGGTTAGATATTAGGAGGAATTTCTTTACTGAAAGGGTTGTCAGCCATTGGAACAGGCTGCCCAGGGAGGTGGTTGAGTCGCCATCCCTGGAGGTGTTTAAGAGGCAAGTGGATGTTGCATTGGGGGGCATCATTTAGCAGGTTGATAGGGCTAGGACAAAGGCTGGACTCAATGATCTTCAAGGTCTCTTCCAGCTGTAATTGTTCTATGATTCTATGATTCTATAGCATATATTGTAACTTCACACACTCTATAATATATAGTAGATAATACAGTATTTTACTACAAACACATAGCATTATGTTACATCCTGAAAATTACTGTCAAGTATTTGAGGAAGATTAGGGAAGAAGGAATGACAAGCTCCAGTAATGCTTATTGCATCTTCTACCTTGGTTTGCTTTCTGTTGCTCAGGGCTGATTTCGTCCTATGTATCTCAAATTTTTTAACAACATAATTGAATGAACTAACCTTGGCCACTGATAGACTCTTCTTGGTTGGCTCCTGAAAATATCTCACCTCTTGAAGTAGATCAGGAACCATTTGTCAATGGGAGGAACTGGGTGCCAAAATGCATTTAATCCTTATTCATAATAAGTCTTTTTACACCCTGAGACTCACATTTTCTTCTATGTTTTGTCTTTCTGTCCTCCTTGTCCTTGAGTATACCACAGAGATAGTTTCATAAAGGGGCAGTAAATTATAAAAATGCAGTCTTTGCAGTTCGTATTTAAGTCACTAAATCCTCACTTTCAAGAAGAAAATTTAATTGACCTTTGGCTACTGTTTCGCATTTAATATTTCACACTCTTTCTTCTACCAAATTAGATCTAAGCAACAAAGTGTATCCTCTATAGACAAATGTGTTTTATTTATTTTCAGATTCTCATTTGCAAAATAAATAGTCTTTAAAATATATTTTCTGGGGTGACTTTGAGTCCTTGTTTAAAATGAATTCTGGATTTCTTTCTTTTTCAGCATGGAGGACCGAGATGAGCCTGGTAATGTGTCTGGAGTATAGAGCCAAAAAATAGGGATATTGTGGCTGGGAAAAGTCATTTATTTACTATTAAGGTTAGCTGAACAAAAGAGACTTTCAATATTAGTATCTCTCCTTAAGGTACAAAGTGTCACAATCTTTATTCCTTCTGACCCATGACAGCACAGCAGCATATTTTTTTATGTGTTTTTCCTACTTCCTGAGAGTTTCTAAACTGTCAGCTGAACAACTGGAAATAAACGAGTATTTGCTTAATTTTGACTGAAATATTTACATATTTGCAACTAGCACTGTGTTCATAATGTGAAATTTGACTCAGCATTAACCTAGAGAACCCCACCCCTGGCATCCTTTCTTAATGTTATTTTTCCCTACTAGAAGTCCAGAGACAGAGATGCATTGCTAACTTGCAAACACATCTCAGTTGTTTACATCCTCTACTTGTTCTCTGTCACAGCTTTTATTCTGATGCTCATTATTCTTAGCCTGTAAGTAGGATTATTTCTTTGTAGCATCACATGACAGTTCCATTCTAACCTGGCTAGATCAAAATCTCTCCCCTTTCCAAAACTCACATCAGTGATGAAGTTTGCAAATCCTACTTTATTTTTCAAACACTATCTTTAAACGTAATTTTTATGGGGTACATGAAACAGGAGGTTCTTTGTATCCACCTTTCCTTCTCCTCCTTCCCCTAAATGTGTTTGTTTTGTTTCTAAACTGCTCTTCGGCTTGGCCAGCCCCCTCCCCCAGCAGACTGACACTGTAGGCAATAGCTGTGGTGGGTGCGGCGCAAGGCCAGAGCAGAGGTGCCTGCGAACCCTGGCCGTGGTTGGGGGAAGGTCGGGTGCTCCAGAGAGGCAGCTGCTTACACACTGGCCCCCGGAGTGGTGGCTGCTCACACTCCGGCAGAGGCCGGCGATCCCATTCCAATTGCATGGAGCTGCCGGGAGGCAAGGGGGTGGGGCCAGCAGGCGTCACCCTGGGGCTTTCATGTGGAAATTAACAGAACAAAAAAACCGCGGAAAGGCCCTTTCGGCACAAAGAACGCCGGGAGTCACGCACTCAGGGAACCCTGGGGAATCTCAGGATACTTAATCTCCTTTTAACATCAGTGTGGTACAAGCCGTGTCCTCTTTTCTCTGTGCTTCACCCTGGGAGCACGGGCAGAAGAGAGGGCTGATTGGGACCCTGTCACGTGGCTTTCTGCCATCTTGACTACCATGCAGCATTCTGCCCACCATCTGGACCCGGAGCTGCTTCTCTTCAATCATCCAACTCCATCCACCATCTCAGCTCACTTCATCTTCCTTCCCACCCCAACCGGACAATATTTCTTGCAGGTTTTATCAGTGGTAGGTGGGGGACAAACCTCGTGGCATGGTGAGGGGAAGGGACTGGGAAGATTTCTTACCTATTGCTGTATTTTTACTGTTACGTATATATATATATATTTGTTATTCTTTATCACTTTTGCCTCTGGTGTGCATGTGTTTTTATTCTACATTTCTTCCTTTGTCCTTGGAGGGGGAGGCTCTTTATCTGGGTCTTTCCTAAAAATTGTCTTATCAAACTGAGACAATAATGAAGGATGAGCTTTCAAAGTCACAGATATTTTGCAAGTAGAACAACAAAAAATCAGTAGAAGAGGAAATTTTAGAGACAGCTATGCTGCATGTCAGATTAAGGGACAAACATCCACCACCAGTGTTGAAAGTCTAGTTTTATTTTTATATTATTTTTTGCTCCCTGAAGGCAGCCCTGTAACCTCTGTTCTTACTTTCAAGGTCTACTCTGGGGCAGTGGACACTTCTGATAACAGAAAAAAGGTTCTGACTGCAAGCAAGAGAAGCAGTCAGCTAAACTGCTACCTTGATCATCCCCCTATTGCCTTGTACTATGGCATGCTACTTTGGATTTGCTCTTGTGTATTTGAAAACTGGGAAAGAAAACCGAGAAAAACACCTTTTTTATGAGAATATTAGCCTCACATGATGTACTGCTGATAATAGAATTTCTACAGGGTATGCTGCCATAGTTTTACCATCTGTGCTCTCTTCTTCACACTACAATAAGCCAATACTAAATTAAAAACTAATTTTATAGTCACGTCACTGTAACATTTTTGTTTATATGATTGCATGTTTATGTACTGTAATGACTTTCTTATTACACCTCACAGAACACTTTCTGCTTTACGTATGGGCTTTTTATAATCTAAACTTGCAAGATTTTTCAGAGTTCCATTCTGTCTAAGAAACAATGAATCCTAATGGTACTAAGAAACTTGAAATTCCATTAGAACTCACACTGAGCACTGCAGGGAAACAATGCATTTTTCAAACTAAATCTCTTTTTTGGGGGGTGAGAGGCAAGGATGGATTTATTTTTAGTGATAGAAAGTTACAAAATCATCATTCCTGCTCTAATAACAAAATATTTTTAACTGAGGAAACAGAAAATATTTTGCCTTTGATGTAGTGGAAGTGGTACAAAAGAAAAGCACAGCAGGGTCAGGAAAACAAGACAACATAGGACTCAAACTATTTTACATAATATAAATATTTATAGAAGATAGACAATTCATATGACTCTGTATTGTTGAGGCCTTGAAGAAACTTTAGCAATTAAACCCTAAAGATAGGTAGTTTTATGTTTTGTGTCATTTGCAAGCTTTTGTAAAGTCGTGAACTTGTACCTGTCTTTTGATAGACCCAGGAGACTGTTAAATTTTTATTCCAGTCTCTGTCTCAGTACTGTTGGTTCTTACGATCTTGTACGTTAATTTTTTCTTAAAAGTTCTCAAAATGAGGTTTTTGCCTGTCTCTGCTCACACTGAATAAATTTTGATGCAGAAACTTAAGAAATTTGCTTTCATATTTTCTGGCAGAGCACAGGTTACACTTTGCATGCGCCTTAATGTCCACTAAAAACTGCTTCACTTTTTAAAGCCACAGCTGTAATGTGGGAGAGGTTGATATTCCAGCTCCAGTGGGCCCCATGAAGAATGACAGCAGCCACTTGAATATCTCTTCCTCTTTCCTTCCCATCATCTCAATCACCTGCTACTTCAGCAGTCCATTTTCTTCAGTTGAGTACAGGCACTTGAGAAAGACCTCAGATCCTGGAAAAGAGGCTAGCCTTCATCCTCCCACTCAGTGATATATCTGTGGTAAGCATCTTCAGAAGTGCTTCTGTCATTTGATTCCAAGGAATTCTTATAGCTGGTGGGTACGTAAACTGATGACAACTTCATTTTCATGAATAAAGAATATTCTTGTGTTACAAAAATCTTAGCCTAAAACTCTTTATATATGTCCTTCTTAGATGTTGATAGATCATAAAGCGACTTTGCAATATTCCATTAAGAAATAGAGGAAACGAGATAAAAGATAGTTATGTGGTTTTATTTTCACTTTGTTTTTGAAAATATTGCATTGGAGAAGATGCAATTGGATTGCATCTTCTGTATATTGGATTTGAGGAGATGATGACTATATAAGATAAATGAATGTTCTGTGTGGAGGCAAATTGAGCTGGTGGTTGAAGAGAAGAAATGGAGTAACGGAATCAACTTCCTGCCCTGCTGTTTTTTTCTGTCTTTTGGTTAATTCATTCTCTCTGCTACATTTGCCATTTAGTAGATAGGCTGTATGAGACAGTATCCATCTCATACTGTATGTGTGTGTATTTTTCATTACTGAAATGTTCATTGTCTAAATTGTAATCTCTTGGCATCATTAAGAAAAAAGTAATAATGTAAACAGTTTGAATTTTCTATCAGACCATAAGCAAACAAGTAAACAAACAATAAAAATATGGAAAAAATGATATATTAAATAAGAAACACATAGTCTAGGGAAATGCACTGTTCAAATTATTAAGCCATCAGATATACTAATCTTCATAGCTCTGTATGTATATCAACTGTACTGCAAGCTATTTGCACTGTACTAGATAGTTTATGCTTCTATTGTGGCAAATATTTAGAGATTAGATTTTTAGAACAAATATTATTAAAAAACTAGAATCTTGAAACTTGTTAGAGTATTGAATATGCTTCAGATGATTTTATTTTTTACTTTTTGTTACTGAGTATAACCTAAAGATATATAGAGATTTGACAGTCTATTATNCTGTCCAGTGGATGTTTAGGATTGTACGGAGACAGCGCTGATGGAAGCGCTCCAAGAGACGTAGGTGGTGATGATAGATGACCCATGATTCGGAACCATATAAAAGAGTAGATAGCACAATGGCTCTATAAACACTGATCTTTGTACTTACCTTCAAGTGTTTATTTTGCCAGACTCTTTTATAGAGTTTTCTGAAAGCACTATATGCCTTTGCCAACCTATTGTCTATCTCTCCGTCAATCTTACTGTCTGAGGAGATAAGGCTGCCTAGGTAGTTAAACTGTTGGACTGATCTAAGCTCTGAAACGCCAATGGTGATATGAGGGTAATGAAAGACTTCCTGAGGTGCGGGTTGATATAAAACTTCTGTTTTCTTTAAACTAACTTCCACCCCAAAAAGCTCAGCAGCAGCTGCAAAGCAGGACGTTAAACGCTGCAGAGCTACTTCTGTTATTATATATTGTTCTGACTATTTTCAACAGGACTTTCTCTTAGCTTTTAAGTCAATATTCTTGCAGCCTATATAATTTTATGTTATGTTGAAACACCATAAAATTTGATACATGAAATGTATTCACAAACTAAATAATTTACAGCAAGATTTTAACAAATTATACTGAAAAAAAATCAATACTACATAATATTGTTTGGTTTGTCATTGCCATAGCTCTATTTCAATAGCTACTGGTGAAGGACAATCTGACATATAGAATCTACACAAAGAAAGACAGTGGCCATTTGACTAATGCTGTTCCAGAAAACATCATTTCTAATACTGAGAAGCTCCCACTTCAGTGAAAATAAAAAGATCTGATCACAGTTAAAATAAAAAGCAGAACTTTATTCTTCACTTTACCATTCAGTCTCAGATCTATGGCAAATCCAGTAGGAAAACAGTAGTAAAAATATCACTGAAATGTAATTATTACCAAAGCCTTTGTTATTGCCTTTCTTGAAACACTGTGGGGTTTATATAGCCTTGTTAGATATTTATAGGCTGTGATTGCTCTACAACAAAATAAATTTCCCATTTTGAGTAAAAATAATGAATCAGCACTGGATATTGTCTTGAATGGCAATAAAAAAATATGAGCAGGTACCTTTTAAGACTTTTGAAGTTTTGCTGATAAATGTTGATTGGAAAGTTAATGCTGTGAATTTCAAAATATATAATTCACACGATCAGTTTATGGGTGTAATCCCTTCTTGAGGAAGGAAAATCCCAAGAACCACCATATAGTGAGGGACATCTAGCCAGAAAGCAGCTTTGCAGAAAATGACCTGGAGGTCCTGGTGAACACAATGTTGAACATGAACCAGCAACGTGTCCTTGCTACCAGGAAGGCCAGTAGGATTAAGCATGGCTTAATGGCTGCATTAAGCAAAGCAATGTCAGCATTTTGAGGGAGGTGATCCTTCCACCTCTCCTCAGCACTAGACAGTCTAGGAAAGGGCCATGAAGATGATTAAGAGACGGGAGACCTCACCCATGAGAAAAGATGAGAGATCTGGGACTGTTCAAGCTGGAGAAGACCCAGGGGAGATCTCATACATGTATATAAACGCCTGAAGAAAGGATGTAAATCTCATACATGTATATAAATGCCTGAAGAAAGGATGTAAATAAGTCTTTTTCCAGTGTTTCCCAGTGACAGGGTAAGAGGGAGTGGGCACAAACTGATACATGCAAGATGTCTTAGTTCTCAGCAGGAAGTAAATAGCTAGCATGCTGTAAGGCTGTTGATGTAAACCAATGTACAGAGATCATCACACACATTTCTTAAATAGCACCACCTCAGGTTGGAAATTAAAAGGTGGTAAGAGAACTATAATGTGGCAGTGGGCGTGCAGTATCAGGAATGGAAGAGATCTTGTAAGAAATGGGCTTTTGAAGAAGATAGCCCAAATACCTTAAAAACAGAAGCTTTTACTGTTGTGTAAATATATGTTACAAAGTGGAGATTCTTTTTTTCTTTTTCCCCTTAGTTATCATCTGTTTCTCAAAATCCCCTGAGAAAACCATTATCTCATCACCTAGGACTGCTTTAAGTTGATCCTGAAAAAGTTTTGTATAAGTTTTCTTATTGGTCTTTATTTTCCTTCTCCTATTGGTTGTTATCCCTGTTTCTTTATTGGTTGTTAACTGAATCCCACCAAAACCTGTAAGTGCCCCCTCCCATGTTAATAAACTCTCTCTTGCTCCTCTCCTGGGGTCCCTGTGTGGCTCTTTTGGGCATCTCGGGGACCACGGTGCGGGGAGGACTAAGGGGGAGCGCACCCTCAACCGCTGTACTATAACTTCCTACTAAATGTGCTGTACTTACAGTGTCATACACAGCAGAGGCTGTCTCTACTGATTATCAATTAGAGTGACAGAGCTGTGCTCAGCTATTTAGTTCCTAAATTTTAAAATTTTCTCTAGAAACACCCTCAAACAGTGTGTCAAAGGTCACATTGCTGTTTTCCTCTCCATTATCAGAAGGAGAAACCACAAACTCCTGCTCCTCCTTGCACCTTCTTCCTTAGCTCCTTAGGCAGATCAGGTCATTGTCAGCTACAGCCTCCACTACAGCCTTCCTGCTGACAGTCTGTCAGATTTTGTGCCTCCTTTCTGCGGTCAGAAGTTGCAAGCCTTGACTTTCTTGTTCTCTTTATTGAGCCTGTAGTAAGAAAAAGTCTCCAGACTAGATATATCCATATGTGGCTGCTGTAGGTGGCCTTGCAGCATTATATGCCATAGAAATAGCAGCATGCCCACATCCTCCCAGCTCCCAGCTGGAATTAGAACTGCAGAGAAGCACTATGTGACCAATGATGTTTGGTCAGCTAGAATGGATCATGCTATGCTTGGGAGACCTGTGCACCAAAGACAGGTAGTAGGGTTTATTTCACAGGAATTCAACCCAGGGATGCAAATACAGTGTTTGGTGGGACACAGTTCAGCAAGATGGAAATAGGACAGCTATACTGGTTGACAGTGCTGGGAAATACTCAGAGACCTGACCTATTGCGAGCTAACTGACGGTCCAACAGACGCCTAATGGAAAAGCAATCTCTATTGCAAGATCTTTATCTGTAATTACTGTTATAAATTCTCCACTGGTTACCTGATTATGAGCATTAAGGCTTATGCAAAAAATAAGGAAATTTCTAGATGGAGTAAAAAAGGCTAGTGTGAGGAAATAAGACACATTTACTGCAAACATATTTAGTTTTTAAGGAAGTTACAGTAATACTAGAGAACCCCAAGGACAAATTACTGTCAATCTCTAGTAAATGCCAAAGAGGGCAAGCAGGTACTGCAGAAGAGAAGCATTACTACCATAGTATGCATGATTTTACTCATTTCAAAAACAATTTCTCAAATGTGTTGCTTAGCTGTTTTAGAGTATTGAATAGCAGGCATTTACTAATGCTTTCCTAATTAGATTCTAACTAAATAAGTTTACTTATAATCATAAAATAAGGCTGTCAAGGCAACTCTAGACACTCAAAGATCTTACTATTTCAGGGAACTGTTAATTACAGTTATTATTGTGCAGAGAGAAGGTATATACTAGGTATTTAATGCTGTGCTTAATTTACACATTGAAATACTTTATTGAGGCCAAAAGACAGCTAGATTTCATCTTGAAAGTAAGATTATTGTTGCTTTGTTTTTACAAAAGATGTATTTGAAAGAAGATGGGCTTGATAACATGATCCCAAATAAACACTTCATATGAATTGAAAAATAGCTGTACAAGAGTATTACAAAAACAATGTTTCAGGACTTTAATGAAAAAATCTTTATGAACAAAGAAAATTCCTGCTTTATGTTCTGTTCTGTGGATTTTTTCCCATTTATTCCTGATAAATATGCTCTGTAAAAATAAATGAACCTTATAAATGTGTAATGTTAAGAAATCCATGACACATTTTAAAACTCCTATTCTATACTTAACTGCTACTTTCTCTTAGGATTTATCTGTAAGACACCTGAAACATAGCACTTTTGTGTTTATGACATGAATTAATGAAAAATAACTTTGAATCAGACATGAACATAATATGAACTTGAACACCAGAGAGCAAAAATCATAGCAACACAACACTAATGCTTCAAATATGAGTTGTTGATTTACATGACACAAAATGATCCATTTAAATGTTAATTTCATGGGGAGATTTTGCTGTGCAAGTATTAGACTCTGTATGTTTTGCAGTAAAGTCAGTGTTCTTTGTTTGGCTAGCATAGGGTTAATTTTTACAAGAAGCTGGGAGCGGCCACAGCCAGGATAGCTAGATCAAACAGGCCAATGCGATATTCTATACTATACTGATGTCTTGCCCAGTATATAAGAGCAGATCTGGCTGGGGGAAGCCTGCGCGATTCGAGTGGCGGCTGGGTTGGGTGGTGGTGGCTGGGTCAGGCAAGAGTGTCTTCTGGATGTTCAGCAGCTGTGTTGTATTTCACTCATTTTATATATTATTTCATTAATATTATTGTTATTACTGTTGTTTGTACTCTCTTTCTCTTGTTCTATTTGTCGTTTATTTAGCGCAGATGGTCAAATACTTCTGAAAGATAAAACCTCTATTTTGAATCAATGGTCAGAACATTTTCAGACTCTTTTCAGTACTAGTCGCGTAGTTCAAGATTCAGCAATTCAGTTTATTACACAGCAACCGGTGAAGTATGAATTGGATATTGCCCCTACTTTGGAAGAAACTCTTACGGCCATACAGCAGGGGAAAATTGGCAAGGCAGCTGGGATTGATGGAATTCCACCTGAAGTCTGGAAATATGGGGGCCACGTGCTCCATACTAAATTTCATGAGTTTATGGTGCGCTGTTGGGAGTTAGGAGAACTACCATCAGACCTTCGTGATGCAGTCATCATTACATTGTATAGAAGAAAGGAGTTAAATCAGATTGTTCGAATTACTGTGGTATCAGTTTGCTTTCCATTGCTGATAAAATCCTGGCAAGATTACTCTTGAACAGACTAATACCT
>VWZO01000564.1:0-18139 GCA_013396975.1 Bucco capensis | reverse complement strand
TTGTTCTCTACAGAATTTCCAGAAAGATATGGTTACATCAAAAATACTCCTGTTTTGAAACTGGAGATCTAATTACTGGTGGATTTTGCTGTGTTTTGGTTCATAGGTTTTCCATCATAGCAGAAATATTATTTAATACTGACAAATTCCTTCCCTCTTACTATTCTTAGGAACACTGGCATTAAGGCTCCAATCATTTCATTCAGAAATACTGGTAACACGCACAAATGAGTAGTTACCTAATATTTTAAACTCAGATAAGGTGTTCCCTTATGTTGCAGCTTCTCAACACACTGCCTTTCAACTTTTTCTGTCATATCTTGTCCCAACAGCTACAGTTATTGCATGGTTTAAAACAAACAAACAAACAAAACCCCACTAATACAACAACAACAAAAACCCCTAACTTCACAAATATTTTCAAATCTTACTTTTCTGATTCCTGCAATAATTTTAATAAGGAATTAGATGCAAAAAGAGATGCATGGACTTCCACATCATCCAGGCTCCCACAGAGCAGCACCAATATGTGATAGAGCCATCCTTCCTACATTTAGTGTGCACAATATCTGTAAGGTTGGCTTTATTTTAATTAGCTCAGTTTCTCTCACCATCCTATGCCTACACTGGAGTCTGTGGGTTTTTTTCATATTGTTGTTGTCTACTGATTTACATTCAAATGTAGAGTCAAAGTCTGAAAGAGTAGCTACACAGGTGTAATATTTGTCACAGAGAAAAGGCATAGTGAGATTGTGAGAATTAAGGATCATTTACCACAAGACCTCCATTAAAAGGCATATGTATGTCATATGCAGAGGGAAAAGTCTCAAAAACTACTATTACTCTTGGTTCCTCAGACAGCGTTCTCTCAATTCATGTAGCTTTGCAGTGAGCCTCAGAGATCCACATGCTGTTTGACCAGCCATTGACTGCAAAGTACATGACTAATGAATCATGTGTGGAAAAAAAATTAAACTGCTTGAAGTTATACAACTTCCAGAACTTTCTAAGTCTTTCAGTAGATTCTCTCTGTTGATATGCTTCAATCCTCTGAGCCTTTTCAGCTTAGATAAGAACTGATAGACAGCAATCCATTTTAAGTACTCTTGAAAATAACTTTCATAAGTAGTTCCTCAAAGTATTGGTCATGGTCTTATCTGACGGTATCTTGGTTGAATTTACTAGTTTGGAAAGTTCTGGTATTGCCAGTTGCATTAAAAATATTGCAGGTTCTTTTACTTAAGACTTGAATATAAAATGAAATAGATGCACCTTTTTCTTTGATGTAGATGTCAGAGAAAATAATTCTTTGTGATTAATCTTGACTTAATTTAAAAATAAAGTTGTTAATTAAATTTAGTATTCAGAATTTCCTGTCAGCAAATGTTGAGAGGTGATTTCGCTGTGACACTGACAGTTTGAGAGCCTGAATCCGAGATATGGAGAATCAGTTTACATCCTGCTCTATGCAGACTTTTGGTTTGAGTTTGTTTTCTTCAAAATTCTACATTGAGAAGAAAATTACTCATAAGCTTGTAGGATAAGAACTACAAACCCTGATGTACTCCCAGGTGAATTCAGCAAATTCTTTCCATGGTTTTAGATGTGTGCTGGATAGGCACCAAAATCAGCTGAAATAGGTGACAGTGCAAAGATTCTTCAGCATTTTCTTTCAGAAATATTTCAGCAATCAAATTATTAACTTCAGAATTTGCCCTTTTTATGTTTCAATTTTTGACAAGTATTTATGCAGTCAAATTCTACAGGCATAAATTATAAAATTCTAAAAAGAAATAACTTTCAAATTACCTTGCTTAAGCATCCAAGCTGAAAGTTCTAAGACGTAGTGTCCTTTAGTATTTACTATAAAGAAACAATGAGGTAACATACATGGCAAAGAGCATATCTGATACTAAAATTCTAATTTAATGATTTTAAACACAAACCTTTATCAAACTGCCATTATACCCTGCCTGTCCCTTCCTATGATTTCCTTAAAAAGCCACAGACTCTTTTATAAAAATTTATACCCAGCTACTATTTCCTATGAATCTGACATCATGTCCTTGTGGTCAACATACAACAAACTGTTAGCAAGTCTGCAGTTCACATGCGCATACACATTCTTTGTCAAGTGAAAGGAGGACTAAACAGTCTGCTACCCCGTGAGATGTGGCCAGCACTTAAACTAAGCCCAGTCCTTGAGCTAATGCAAAGAAATAAATAATCATTTAGGTGTGGACAAATGAATGGTACCTTTGACTGTTTCTTTCCGTCTCTCACAAACGCTGCAAGAGCCACAGTACCTGTATTTTTATTTTGCTCAGAGAACAGAAGCTAAGTAGCAAACTAAAGTATGCATCTCTTCTTACATTCCACACATGCACATGCCAGGATCTGAACTGCTTTCAGTGCAATGCTGTGAAGCCACACACACTTCAAATAACGTAGGAAACACAGAGTCATAGTTAGATTCTAGCATCAGGAGCTGGTGTCACATCTATTCAATAAAAAGACCAAGATTTTACAAGTCTAGGAACTCTCTGAAGCGTTAAAATGGACTTATACTTTTTAAAAATGATAAATTCACATAGTGCTATTTACTAGGGGAAGACGGTCTTGTCAGATTACAGCACACCAGAAAAATTTGCCAGAGGAGACCTTTTTGCACTAATGATTTTTTATTTCTATATATGCACAACCCTATATATTTCAGTGTGCTTGTGTATATATTCTACATGCCATACTGCTTCTGTGAGAGCCTATTCCAAGCACCCCTGCTGCCCATCACTGTACTGAGCAATACATTCTAGGAACCAGGTGCATTCCACGAGTCTGGGCTGTTTGAGGGAGTGCCAATGTCCTTAATTCTAACAACCCATCTGGGTAGAGTGGAAGTCTAGTACTTTTCTAGACTAATTAACAATGCTTTTGAGACAGCCCAATGATGGAAAGGTTTCAGGTAATGTCGGGGAATGGTGGTTCTTTTGGCAAAGTAGTTGATTTTTGGCCAATTATTTTGCCTTGTTTTAAAGACTTGAAGCACCTGATGATAATTAAATACATAGATTTTTTTTTTTCAGCAGGCTGACAGTATAGATTACACCAATGATTCTTGATAGTTAAGTGATATGAATGAAATCATCATAAGCAGTCCTGAGTAGCAATAAGAACTTTTACCACAGACACTATAAAAATATATAATAGTATTTTTCTAGCTGTAAAGAAATTGCCAGAAGGCTGGAGACAATATTTGGACTTCATAGTCTCCATTTGGGTTCCAAAACCAAATAAATAAAAATGAAGCTATGTTTTCCACTGTAAAGGCCTCCATTTTAAGAGGAAACAAAGGAACAAAATTATGAAATAGTTCAGCAGAATTATTCAGCTGAATTATCTTCATTCCCTCTCCTTCACCTGTAAAATTTTATGAACATAAAAATAGTGACTTTTCAAAACCAGTATCATTGTAAGCTGTTGTAAGTCTGACAGCTGCATTATTCTTGCACCTCTAGGTGAAAAAGATAGACAAGCTAATTGCCTTTGAAGTTGCAGGCTTTTTTTAGTGCTGGATCTCATTACTATTTGCTTCCATGGCTGAGGTTTTTTTCATGTTTTGAGGCTGTATACCTCATAATATAAGCAAATTTATTCAAAATACAACTGCCTGCCAAGACGTTTTTCTTTCTCATCAGATAGTCATAGTGACCCTGACTTTTTATTCATGACTCATACCATCAAGCTGTCCACTGTGACATAGCTTAAAATAGTTTATTTTCCAGTTTGATCTAGTATTTTAAAGTAACAAGACTGATGAGGCTTGACCTGTATTACTATCTTTGCTTTATGCCGGTTTGTAATTTTAGAGACTCGTACACTTTTCTGTAATTTGCAATGGAAAACTGCAGAAATTAAGGGGAATATTCACAGTATGCAAAGATAAGATATAACTTGATCTCTCCAGGACTATAGCCTCTGTAAAATGTGCAAATGGTGTTTATCTAACAGCAGAGTTTGAATGATTAGTACCTTGGAGTTACGAGACTTCGGGAAAAACACTGAAGAAATACAATATATCACATTTGTCCTCAGTTCTGAGAGACAAAAAACATGACTTGAGATAACTATTTTTATGAAATGTTGAAAGGTTAACAAATAACTGCTTATAGCATTGGCCTTTTAAGGGGTTTTACGGTCTGGTTAAAGAATATTGGGGACCAAATAACCAACTCATTTTGTGCTAAATTGAAATAATCATGGGTTTATGCAAAGAAAAAAAAAAACCCTAAAACTAAACCCCAATGATTTCATGTCTATCACTAAAGATTTTTGCTACTCCAAATGAACAATGACAAAAAATTTGTTTCTGTTGGAATGGAGCATTTTGCTTAACTGAAAATGAAGTTTTTTATTTAATGCAAGATTAGCTAATGCTTTTCTTAACCTCCTTTTTAATTCTGGTCACATTTGAAATGAAGAGTACAGCTGTATAGCACACACTAATTAAAGATTATTTTCCTCAGTCCAGCAGGATAAATAAAATTGTAAATCTAAACAGACTATCTTACTTTCACTGTCTCTTCAGTTCTTGAGAAGACAGTCAAGTTTTACCCCGTACTCTCTATTCCATATTTCTGAAAGCATGCAGCATGTTTTCCATGGAAATCACCTTAAGCTCTGAGCAATTGTTTACCACTTTTTCTTGCCAACTGCTTATATTGACTCGATCAAGACTGATCTGACAGAATGAACGGCAGTCCTCTCACAGTTGTAAGATAATGTCTTTGCTCAAAGCAGCTTCAGTCCTTCAGAGGGGCTGCAATTACTAGGTAGGATAGAAAAAATACAGAAATGACAGCTTTGTGATTTTTCTGCATATGCCATCATCTGCCTATCAACCCAGAATCATTACCTTTCAGTGTATTTACCAAGCTGTGAATCTTTCTGCATCTCAGATGCTCTATCAAAGCAATGGGTGTAATACTTGCCTATGAGTAGTGTATCTTGCAGCAACATTTTCAACACTCTGAATTTATATTAAGCTATGCAGCATAACTGAGTAGCAGAAGTATTAAGGTATTGTGGATGAAGCAGGAAGGAAAGACTTCACAAACCAAAGTAATGGATGGCTGCCTCTAGAATGGGGTCTTTCCCCACAAGCTTCTGATAGCATTTCTCTATTTAAATCCCTCAGGATGAAAAGACCACAGTTGCTACAGTATCAGTTCACACTGTTTCAGGATACAGTTGTCATGCTCTCAGATACAGCTATTTGGCAAATGCATATCAGTGGGGAGGAAAAATAAGTGGAGATACCCATTTTCCCTCTTAAGAGAGAGAAGATCATGCTAATCCTAATCTTATAATAGATTTAGAGAGCATCACAAACGTATCATGAACCTAAACAACCACAGTGCACTCAGTAATGTGGCAGAAGAAGCCTATGAATTGAAAGTACACCTTGGAGAGAGTCCTTATACATGCTGTCTTCTTCATAGCTAATTTTTAGAATAGGATATTGATTGGTGGCTGTGTCTAACACTCTCAGTCTGCTCCTGGTGTATCATGCTAGAGTAAAACAATCAGGACTGAGGACCCAATGCCTGTATGATACATACTGCCAGGTTTTACTGTGTACTAGCTTTATTCTAGCCCCAAAGGAGTAAATGCACATTAGTGTTTGGCATCCATTAGGTGCCTTCCTCAAATCCATTTTGCAGTTTAGTTTCACTTTAAGGAATCCTGTGGGATTGAGATCATGGTGTGGTGGGAACCAAAGTACAGATAGTAGATTGATTTAAATATGCACTTCGGATCAGAACTGAAATCTTAACACAGACATGCTCAATTAGAGACAGATTACTACACTAGAGTGTCCAGCAGCCCCGTCCAGCAAGGGTAGGGTTTTTTTTCTTCTTTATGGCAGTCCTTGTAACAAGTAACAGAAACTATTTTTACCGTTTCATTTACAGAACAAACTCTTGATATGGAAAAAGATAGCTCATGCCTTTTCAAGATGACATTTCAGTTTGTAGATTTAAAAGACGTTGTGAAAAATATTTCCATTTGGAAAAGTGTTTTTGACTATATGAGCTAAAAATAGATTTTATGGAATATTTTTGCTACTTTTAGGTTTTTTATTTAAATGATGGTGATGAAAAAAGTTTGTATGAACATTCCCAAGCAAGCTATCAGATAATGACAAATGTGTATAAATTACACATTTAGAAGCTCGCATTTTTATACCTTTACTATTTTATCAAGGCATATGTTTTAAAAAACCCAAACCACATCCAGCCAAGTAGAAACTTTTGTAATTGTAAGATACATAGCATACACACTGACTACAAACTCTAGCCTAGGGACAAAGTAATTTATTTGCAATCATTTTATTTTTACTTTTTATAGCCCAAACTCCTATTCTCTCTTGCCATCATGTACTCTTGCAAAAGGCAATATGTGCTTCAGAATTTATCTCCTTTAAAAAAAATAATAAAATAAGATCTGTCTGCAGTCCTTGACAGATTAAATTGTGATTCTTTTCTCCTCTTTGTTGTTGCCCTACAGTAGTATGACTACGTCTTATTTGGGCACAATTACTAGAATCTTGAACCACTGATACATCTTGAAAAACTAAGAGAAGGAGACTGAAGACTATATAAACATTTTTCATAATCTCTGAAGTGCTTGGAAATATCAATACATTGAATTTTACAGAAGGAACTTTTTTTTTTTTTTTTTCAAATGAGTACTCCAGACAAAGGAGTAAATAGATTTGGGTTGTTTTTTAAGTGGACACTCTCTTTGCACATTTTAGGTGAGAATGATTATAGGGGGGAAAGGTTATAAGCTGAAGGAGGGGAAATTTAGATTGGAGATTAAAAGGAAGTTCTTTACCTGGAGGGTGGTTAGGCACTAGAACACGTTACCCAGAGAGGCTGTGGATGCCCCATCCCTGGCAGTGTTCAAGGCCAGGCTGGGCTGGATGTGGCCCTGGGCAACCTGGTCTAGTGATTGGCATCCCTGCCCATGGCAGGTGGGAGGGTGGTTAGGCACTAGAACAGGTTACCCAGAGAGGCTGTGGATGCCCCATCCCTGGCAGTGTTCAAGGCCAGGCTGGATGTGGCCCTGGGCAACCTGGTCTAGTGATTGGCATCCCTGCCCATGGCAGGTGGGTTGGAATTAGATGGTCTTTAAGGTCCCTTCCAACCTGGCCATTCTATGATTCTATGAAACTGGATCCAATTTATGGTTTAAACAACTGCTACTCATCTTAGTAACAGATAACTACCCAATCTATCTACGAGTCCACATGTTTAACTCCATAGGTATCTAAAGTAATGAAATATCTCTTTATTTACCATGACCTTTCCTTGGGCTTTTAACTATATCTGTGTGTTCTAAAAGGTATGAAAGATGCAAAAATTCTAGAGACGAGGATCTAGATGATCAGTTCTTTTCCCATACCACTGAGTATACAAAAGCAGGACAGCAGCAAGTTCCTATTTGCCACGTTTCTTTCCCATTCTGTTCTACTGTAAGGGATTCTATCTCAACCAAATGGTATGGAAAATGCCCTTCCCTAAGACACTGTATGTTTTGATAAACAGCTTGTTTCTCTTTGGTTTGGGGAAATGAAGAATAATTCTTACGCCAGATAAAATATATTGCCCTAGACTTTTTAGGTGAGTGCTCTAACCAGCAGATTACTGTGTTGACTAATTTTACCTAGGGATGACTATTAGCTAAATTTTTGTGTGACTCAGGTAAATAAGTGTAGAAATACACACAATTTAAGTATCTGATTTCTCTAGTCAGCATATATTATCACTTTGGGTAGAAACAGATGCCTTTATGCCTCTAGATCTGACACTTCAAATTGTGGACTTGGCCTGAAAAGATTCATAAGTGAATATTTCTTTGTCCTTTTGGTACAGAATGCATTATCCAGAATATTTGAAAAATCTTGCACTTCACTACACTGAAGAAATACCAGCTAATGCTAGTGTTAATAATAATTTTCTAGCAGCCACAGTCAGCACCTGTGATCAATATAGTTTCATTTCATTTGTTTCCTAGAAAATGCAGCTAAATACTCATCATGTGAGCCATTTAAAATTACATTGGCAATACAAATTACATTATAAGGAACAATCATACTCTGATGGGGATGTATTACATAGCTTATTGGGTCCATTCCATCTATAATTTCTATGATGGCTTCTTGAGTGACTTATGCTACACTGATCTACTACTCCAGAGTAGAAAAGGATTCAGAACAAATCTTTCTCCACAGGTGGCATTTCCTAGTAATGAATTCTGCCATTCAATTGTATAATCAGAGTAATTTCTTCATGTTAAAAACCACCCCTTCTTGAGTGGCACATAAATTACCACTGGATTAAATTAATGATACTGCCAGGGCTTTGAGATTTCTCCAGTTGACAGACAGCACAGTACTGGTAGTGATGATGAGAAAACATCCCACAGATGTCATCTCAGAAAATTTTCAACTTCATTCTTCCATCTCTTCACACTTGCTTATTTCTGCTTGCTTTTACGAAAATGTATCACCAGGTATATTTCAAATTATTACACCCAGAGTCACCATAGGAGATTTTCAGTGCTATGAACTTCTGAGTAGAAATGTTAATCTTGCTGTGAAATGACCAGTTGAGTCAAACAGGAGCAAAGAATAAAGGGAAAAAAATAAAGAAAAAATATTTTAAAAGATTGATGCTAATAAAATAATTTATAAATGGAATTAAACTTTTACTAAGTATAACTGTCAGTTTGATTTATTCTCCTTCAAAACTAGCACACTATTAAAGAATTTACAAAACCAGAGCTCACTGCTAAGTGCAATGAGATATCATAGTTTGCATACACAGGCAGTGGTGAGAATGCTAGCAAGTATTAAATTATCATGAGAGTTAATCCCATGGCAAGACCTCCAATAAACACAAGATGTGTATAGCTTGTACAGTCATCATTGAAGAATTCCTAAATATTTTGTGTCTGATATGCCAGTCTTTCAATGAAACACATAATCCAGTTAAAATCAATCAATGAAAAGGAGAATCTTTACTTCATTAAATACAGGTGAAGGGAAAATAATTTTGCAAAATGAAGCAAAAGTTGCAAAGGAGACAAAGTTCAGTGGATAAGGAATTGGCTGGCTGGTCACATCCAGAGGGTAGTGGTCAATGGCTCGAAATCCAGATGGAGATCAGTGACAAGTGGTGTCCCTCAGGGCTCTATACTGGGGCCTGTACTGTTTAATATTTTTATAAACGATATCAACAGTGGCATTGAGTGCACCATCAGTAAGTCTGCAGATGACACCAAGTTATGGGGTGCTGTTGATAAGTTGGAGGTGCGGGATGTCATCCAGAAGGACTTGGACAAGCTGGAGAGGTGGGCCCAAGTGAACCTCATGAGCTTCAACAAGACCAAGTGCAGGGTCCTACACCTGGGTCACAATAATCCCCACTATCAATACAGGCTAGGGGATGAGATGATAGAGAGCAGCCCTGCAGAAAAGGACTTGGAAGTGCTGATGGATGAGAAGCTGGACATGAGGAAACAGTGCACGTTGGCAGCCCAGAAGGCCAATCACATCCTGGGCTGCATCAAAAGAAGTGTGACCAGCAGATCAAGAGAGGTGATTCTGCCACTTTGCTCTGGTGAGACCTCATCTGGAATACTGTGTCCAGCTCTGGAGCCCTCAACACAGAAAGGGCATGGACCTGATGGAGCAGGTCCAGAGGAGGGCCACGAAAATGATCAGGGGGCTGGAACACCTCTCCTATGAGGACAGGCTGAGGGAGCTGGGATTGTTCAGCCTGGAGAAGAGAAGACTTCAGGGACCTCATAGTGACCTTCCAGTACCTAAAGGGAACTTACAAGAAGGCTGCAGAGGGCCTGTTTGCAAAGGCCTATAATGAAAGGAGCAATGGTTTTAACTTGGAGAAGAGTAGATTTAGACTGGATATTAGGAAAAAGTTCCTCACCACGAGAGTGGTGGAACATTGGAACAGGTTGCTGAGGGACATAGTTGAGGCCTTATCCCTGGAGGCATTCAAGGTGAGGCTTGACAAGGTTCTGGTCAACCTGATCTAGTTGGGGATGTCCCTGCCCACTGCAGAGGCATTGGATTAGATGACCACCAGAGGTCCCTTCCAACTCAATTGATTCTATGAGTATTAATGGATCCAGAAACCCATTTCATCGTTTTGTAAAGCATGTGTGCTTTTAGATATTAAAGGTTACTGCAGTTTTAACAACAGCAGACTGAAAGTATATAGGTCATCTGTGTAAAAGTTAAGACATTTTGTTGTTACTCCGGGAAGCATCCTAAGCTATTCTTGATAACAAAGTTGAACACTAGTGGTACATTTCACTGTGTATTATATAATGCTGAGCACACTTCAGCCCAACCCAGCCACAGTAAGTTGCACCTGTAACATTCATATCCTCTTACCATTAGAATAACATCACTACCCTGTGCAGACTGTTTGAACCCTTCTCTGTTACCAACTCCACAGGATACACTCCCAACCTGAAGAAGAAAAATGAAGCAAGGAAGTATTTCCTCGTGGAATTTCCATCAGGCCTTTCACTTTTTAATAGTTTTTAGAGTGTGGGTAGCTAAGTCTTCTGCATATCTGTGCATTACACACAAAAAGTCACGGAGAGTCTGCCACACTGACCTTCATTACAGCTACTTAAAACCATTATCTATACACAGTGGAGAAAACAAAACATCAGAAACATTGCTTTTCTGTTCTTGGCCCCATAACATTTTACCAAGTTAATTTAATAAGTAACTACCTGTAAGGACTCCTTGGAAACATCCAAGCAAAATAAAGGACTATTCTTTGAGTACAAATGTTTCCTTTAAGAATATTTTCTACTTGACAGCCTTTCTTGGAATCTCAATCATGTTCCTTGTCCCTAGAGTCAACTCATCAGGCAAGTTGTTTTAGTCACCTTTAACCCTAATTCTTGGACATATTCAATAGGAAACTACCCAGGGACTGGGACATAATGCTTCACAGATCCTCTGTGATCCAAACTTTTACCCTTCAGCACACAACTCTACAAGAACTGCAGCACTGTTAAGAAATCTAGTCAGCTTTAGTTTATACCTTTTCTTTAGTAACACCAGATACTGAACAGAAGGAAACTTCACAGCAGACAGTTAAGAAATACTTCAGTCATACAGAAAATTGCTTCCTGGATTTAGGCAAACTGTCCAAGATTATGAAAGAGGAGGATGGTAAATTTAAAAAAAAAAAATTAAAAAAATTTAAAAAAGTATTACACTGAACAGAACAGAAATATTATCACTGTTATGTTCCAGTAAATATAGGACAAATATCAGGTCACCAAGGGTTAAACAAATTTCTGATAGTAAGAGCAACTAAGAGTGCATGCACAAAAACACACTTTGAAAGGTATCAAACTCAGAGTATTATTTTTTTTTCAGCCTTAAACTTTTCTTTACATAATTTTCAATAGTTATACATTGCCTTTTACAAACATAAAGGAAAACTTCAGTGTAGGATTTACTGTTCACGAACTCTGGCTACCACTGAGTTTTTTAAACTATTCTAAATACCTGTTGCAAACCCGGAGTCTGTCTTTGTGTTGAAAAAGAGTGTTTGTGTGTGTGAAATCTTTATTTCCTCCTGAATTTTTGATCTTACATGGCATACTTTTAACTTCTTTCTTCCCTCCCGCCAGCACCAGTCACTTGAGGATGAGCACACACTCAATATATTTCTCAAACAATTCTGTGAGATTTTATTATTTTACAATTTGGATAAGAGTTTTCATTAGAAGTCCAGAAGTCTAACACATTCACCCAGATCTTTGAAGGCTATCCTGACATTTGCTGAAATATACAGTGGATAAAAACATTAAAAGAGTGTTTCACTTTAATTTCTTTTTCTTAACTAATTGTGCATACATTACTCCAAATAAACATCCAAATATAAAAATTATGTGAGCATTTGCAAATGATCCAATGAAACATATATAAACAATATTAAATACCTACTTATCTCTTCTGGCTCTTGACTAGCTATGTTTTATTCACTAACTTTTCTCATCATGCTATTAAAGCTCACACCACATCTGATGTGTCTAGGCCTTTGGACTGCCCAAATTAAAGAAGGCAAGTAAAATTGTCAGTTTGGTGTGTATGTATATTCATTTAAACCGGAATCAAATAGTCTGGAAGGAGGATTCTCTTTTTTTTATTAGGTTTGGGGGGGTATTTTTTTGTTTTTTGTTTGGGTATTTTATATTTTGTGTTTTCTGACCCTGTGTCAGGGAAGGGAACACATTACAGCACTAGAGACCAGCTTCTCTTGTAACAAAAATGTTTCTAGTTAGTTTTGAAGTATGCCAACAGCATTAATTCAGGGTTTCTGCATGACATATGGTGCAAAGAAGTCTTGCACTAAGTAAATTCTCAAACTGTTGGTAGAGTTTTCTAACACCTGAATAAGATAGAGGTGAAGACTGAATAAACCTTTATAAAAAAAGAGGAAGTAAATCAGAACTAAACCAATGATAAAATTACTAGGAGAAATTATTATTCACTCTTTCCCCCTCAAGATTGTCATAGAATGTGGCCTTTATGAGTTGGAAATTCCTACAGCATGGAATAGATGTTATTCAATAGGGAAAATAAATATTCAGATAAAATACAGTAAGTAGTAAGAAAAATGCAGAACAGTTATAAAAATATGGCATTAGCAATTGATAAAATGGCAAGGTAAGTAATCAAGAGTGAATACTTTTTTTTGATACTCGACGACCACAACCACCAGTAGTTTATGAAGCCCAATTCTACCAATAACCCTGCCCCTTTTCTATTGCAATTGTAGTTCTGAACCTAGGGCACAGTTTTGTTATACCACTAACTTTGTTACAGTTTATCCTTGTTATGCTTTGTCTGGAATCAGCATAAATTATTTGGTAGGTTTAGGGTTACAATCAAGGTTCAAGAGCGCTGGTGATTTAATGCTGAGTCTAGGTCCTGCAAACTGGTCTGTACTAAAGATTTCTATTTCTGTTATGTAAGAATTAATGCAAAGCTGGAGTGGAATTATGATTCAAATTTGACTCAGGATAGAACAGTAAGAAATAAAGGAATTACAGATAATGCTTCTGCTAAGAATATTTTCCTTGTCTGGAAGCCAATGCTGGTCTAGTTTCAGTGACATAGCCAAGATTTTTCCAGCATTAGTATTCTTTTCAGAATAAGCTGATGAGATACCTGAATGGGGGTCCAAAGATGGGACCTGGCTGAGCTACTTACAGAACACTATTTTCCATCCTTATATAAAAGATGCAATTAGGATAAGGCTGTAGACAGAACTTGTGGGGATATCCGACAGGCTTGGCTAAGGTCCAGATAGGATCATTGGGCTGGCATACATAGACTAGCTCAAGGTTTTGCAGAAGCTATCTAACCAGTGATCACCTGATTTAGGAGGGGTCACTTGGCTTATCAAGACATAGCAAATAAAGTTCAGGAAAGATTTAAAATAAATCTATTAAATTGGAGTAAGTTCTTAATGCACCTTGCTTGCTTCATACTCTATATTTTGGGGGAAAGTAAGAGTGATGATCACAAACTGTCTTACTTATATTTCGTGTCTTTTGTATTGTAGTTCCAACTTCTTTTCAAACAACATTATTTTAGATTGACTTTTTACTGCATGCCATGAATTACTGATTGGATACTTTTTCAGTAAGAATATTTTCTTTTTTGGTTTACCACTAAAAGATTTTAAGAGGAAAATAACAGTGGCAAAAAGAAGGTCCTGGAATCCTGGACCACAACTCTGCATTCACACTTCAGCTACTGCGTTTCTTTCATATCTGTCTTCTGAGTACTATTACAACAGCTCGATGCCATGGTCCTGTTTTACTCTCAGCTGAGTTCATTCCACATCAGTGTAAACTAATTTCACATAAATTATAAATTTTCTCATTTTTATACATTAACAAAGTGATAGTTTACTCCTCTTCACATAAATGAATTCTGTCCTGCAGCATTAAATATTTTGTCAAGGTGATCATTCTTAAACTTCACCGAATGCATATGATGCAACCATTCTGGAAACACCTGAGAAGCCCTTACTTGTTTTCAACAGCACTTACTCATGCCTATAATGCCAAAAATGTCATCTACCTTAAAAAGTTGCATCCGTGTGTGTATATTGCATCGTGATGATACAGTAGACTCAGGAATGTTTTATATTATATTTTCAGATTTTTACAGCTTTGCAACCAGGGCTATATATATTTTCCATAAATACTGGGGGGAAATAGTAACCTTGATGTTTGAAAGAAGCAGTGTATAAAACAATGAGTAGATTTTTTTTTTTCTTAAACTGAAGTAGGTGACATTTCAAATATTCTTGATACTGAATCTAATCCCTTTCTCTGAAAACTGGCATTACTCTTAGCCTCTCATTTTCCTTCTTTAATAAAACTACCATTACATTGCAAATATTTCTTGCTTTATATTTTCATTGTACTCTTTGTGAGCTATTGCATCTAAATTACTGACTGAAAGAAAGCTGTGACACTTGTCTGCCCCCTCCCCCTCCATTTTCCCCTCCATTTAAAAGCTTGATTTTTCTTCAACATGTTATATTCATCATTTTTCATAGAACAGTATCATGACTGTATTGAACCATGCCATCTGAAGATGTTTCTTTCTCTCTATTGCTATTAAGTTACTGGCCACACATATCTTCATTAAATATTAATTTCATCACTGGCAACCTGGCCAAAATAAAAGAACAGCCTATGCTTTGTCTTCATTCTTTTTCTACTTTTTGACCTGAAGAGTCAGCCTTAGGAACTACATGAATATACTATTCTATTAACTCCTTCTATTAATGTTCACCTCCTGTAAATGGGAACCAGGTCATCCAGACACTGTCTGCAACATAGAGAGGTAGGGGAATAATGATTTGAACTTTGGTTGCCTATTTCCCCTCTTTGTTTTTTGTTTATTACACTTCCGTTAGAAATAAAGCATAAATAAATGTCCCCATATTTATATACAAACCCAGCCATCTTAGTGTATTTGCTCTAAAGACAGAAAACATTCATTTGGCAGCACTCAACACAGAAGCAAGTGTTGGAGGGGAAGACATCCTTAATGCCCAAATCGAGAGTAAAGTTAGAGCTGTCCTTAGAATGGACCACCTGCTCTGTTCCCTTCAGGATATTTCATGCCAAAGGCTAACTAGTCAGCTCACTGACATCACAAAGCAAAGTAATGTTAACAGGTTATTCTCCGAAAGCACGTCTTCTTGTTTTGCCAAGGTCTTTTCTATCTGTCTTGGCAATGACCTTTGTCTTAAGGTGAAAGAAGAAGAGCACCCAGTTCTCTTGTGAAGATCTAGTTTCTTTAATTCCTTCCCATTAATTCCACCACATGATAGCTGACATTCTGTCATCCTTTAGGAGAGCTGCATCATCCCTCTATGAATCACCCAGGGAGGATCTACATTCCTTCTTCATGCCTTTTTCACAGACAAGCATGGACAATCCTACCCAAAGCAGTAAGAAATGTAAGCACAGTTACACAGCCTTTGATACCAGCTCAGGAACAATACTTCGGACAGGTCCCTCTGAACAGTTCAGAACCTAACGTAGCCATGTTTTTACAGCCTCTTTTTGTTTCCAGTTATTACACAAGAACATTAAGACATTCTTCCTTCTAGATTCCATAAAGAATACTTAAAACCTTACAACAGCAAGTAATTAAAAATAGTTTTAAGATTTCATTCATCATCAGCTTTCAAACTAACAAGTAGGCCGCTGAATCTGAAGTTCTTGCATCTTTTCATCCAGAGAAAGAAGAGCACATTATTATATGCCTCTCTCCAGCGGAAGCAGCTGGCCACATCTAACTCCCTAATCCATGTCTTCAACTGCATTGAAACAAAGTTTCTGTTGCAAGAATGCATAAACAGGTGCATTTGTTCCATTTTTGTGTGATCTTCTGTGTCTTAAATATCAGTTATACATATGGCCCTTCTTTAACATTTGTACTGTTGGTCCGGCTTGAGGGATAAAGAAAGGACCTCAAGATAAAAGTTGTATCACAGTGAGTTAATTTAATTCACTAAAAAACCCACACCACAAAAAAAAATAAAATTCTACCTTTTGTTTCTGAAACTGTCTTATTTAGATTCATAGTCTCTAAAACCTGTTATTCTGGAAAAGGTGGGGTTATTTTTTTTTTTTTTAACTGAAAACAGCTGTATTGTGAGGATACAAAGGCAGGTACTCACAGAAGTAAGCAGATATCCACATTATGTAAACAGCCAATTCCCCTGGCTTCAGTGAATCTCTTCATCCACTTTCTGGGATCTGGTTAAAATTTGTTTGATGTATAAATAATGCTAAACCACATATAAATCGAAGTATATTTGAATAAGTGTTACACTAGTTATTGTTACTGATAAATGTAATTTATATACTCAGACTCCTTTACAATGGTATTTCTTTATATTATGATAATGTGTTTCAAAAACAGTACTGCTTCTAAGGAAAGTGTTATTTAAGAATTAAAGCAAAAACTGAAATGAGAAAATAACTTTTTTCTTTTTTTATCCTTTCTGCTCTTTTTCAGAGGCAATGAGGCAACAATACAGACATGCTAAAGATGATAAATGGGAAATTTCAGGAATAATTGTATCATGACTTTCTGTTTCATGTGGAAATGCAAGGCTTCCTCTCCTCAATCAGTAGCAATATTCCCCATTACACCAGTCGCATAGTATCAGGTCTGTCAAAACCCACAATTCTCCTGCATTATATGACTGTTCAGAGAATATTTCATGGGCTGTAAATCATCCCCATCGTTTCTCTGAGAAACAGCTATGTTAACAAGTCTCCTCCATTATCTAAACAGCAGGAGGCCCCTGTAAACTCTCTCATTAATAGCCTAGGAGTACAACTGCACTGTGGAAACAGACAGAGTATCTGAAAAAGAAGCTGAGGTGTGGATCACATTAACACGACTGGTAAGAATGAATGAAAATAATAACTTAAAAAAAAAAAAAAAAGAAAGAAAAAAAAGGAAAATTAAATACTTCCTCAGGACTAGAATAGCATTGTCATTATTCCATAGCCTCGCTGACGCACCAGCTATGTGGATAACAACAGTTATAGAGAAGAAATAGTGCCATAAAAATTGAGACTTTTTTTCTCCCAGAGGACTTTCTGACTTAAACAGGAAAAGAAATGCTCTGCCACAGTTTAAATATATTTCAACCTTTGCAAGTCCACAGCCACCTGCAGAGCTTTGCTTCATGAATTACTTCAGATCAGCATAGGCATTAACAGTCATCAGGCCAGAGAACTAGCTTATCAGTAAGTTAAATGAAGTATACCAAGGAAAACACAGCACAACATCGCACACTGTATAGAATTGAATCCTTGGCCCTTGTATTTATTACCACATTATGACATAGTGGCCATCACAAAAAGTGGTGGGATACCTCACACAACTGGAGTGCCACAATCAATGGCTACAAACTCTTCTGGAGGGACAGACAGGGAAGGAGAGGTGGTGGGGTGGCCCTGTATGTTAAGGAATGTTGTGAAAGCTCTGAATTTGAGCACAGTGATGATGAGGTTGAAAGTGTTTAGATTAGGTTAAGGGTCAACAAAGATGATATTGCTGTGGCGGTCTGCTACAGACCTGCCAATCAGAGCAGTGAGTTAGATGAACTTTCTATAAGCAATTGGGAGAACNTGAATCTGGCTTTGAAAGTAAAAGATTGCAAGAAAAGCTTTTATAAATACATTAATAACGAAAGAACAGAGAGAGCCTGCATCCCTGCTAGACCCAGAAGGAAGTATAGTAACAAAAGATAAGGATAAGGCTGAAGTACTTAATGCCTTCTTTGCCTCAGTCTTTGAGAAAAGTAACACCTGTACTGAGGGAAGCCAGCCCCACAAGCCAAGAGAAAGGGACTGAGAGCAAAATGTCACCCCACAATTCATGAGGAGATGGTCAGGGACATACTCCTCTACGTCAATGTCCAGAAATCTATGGGCTCAGATGGGATTCATCCTAGAATCCTGAGAG
>VWZO01000563.1:253454-278258 GCA_013396975.1 Bucco capensis | reverse complement strand
TGCAGAGAAAGACTTGGGGGTTGTGATTGATGAAAAGCTGGATATGAGTCAGCAATGTATACTCACAGCCCAGAAAGCCAACTGCATCATGGGCATGCCTCAGGAGAGACATGAGCAGCAGGTCTAGGGAGGTGATTCTGCCTCTCTAATCTGCCCTCGTGAGGCCCCACCTGGGGTACTCTATCTAGTTCTGGGGCCCTCAGCATGAAAAGGATGTGGACCTGTTGGAGCGAGTCCAGGAGGGCCAGAAAGATGATTAAAGGATTGGAGAACCTCCCCTATGAAGATAGGCTGAGAGAGTTGGAGTTATTCAGCCTGGAAAAGTGAAGGCTTCAAGGGGATCTTATAGCAGCTTTCCAGTACCTAAAGGAGGATTATAAAATAGAAGGGGATAAACTTTTTAGATGGTCAGATTGTAATAGGACAAGGGGGAATGGCTATAAACTGAAGGAGGGGAAATTTAGATTGGAGATTAAGGGGAAGTTGTTTACCCGGAGGGTAGTTAGGCACTGGAACAGGTTGCCCAGAGAGGCTGTGGATGCTCCATCCCTGGCAGTGTTCAAGGCCAGGCTGGATGTGGCCCTGGGCAACCTGGTCTAGTGATTGGCATCCCTGCCCATGGCAGGGTGGTTGGAACTAGATGATCTTTAAGGTCCCTTCCAACCAGGCCATTCTATGAATTTATGAATCTTGTGGGTTTATTCCTGTGAGATCTCCATTCCTTGCAAACTGCAACTAATTATAAATTGGCTGATACACCAATACTGTTAGGCTATGTTAACATTTTGAATTTGTTTGCCCACCTTAACTTCTTTAATGCAAGTCCAGCTATTTTGAAAGAAATTTTGTCAACACTACATTTGCAAGCTATTTTGTAATAAAGGCCATTCTATGCACATTAATAATACTGACACGAACAGATGGCAATTATCACTTTTAACAATTATTTTTTTTCTTTTAGTACTAATTACTTAGGCTTAATTTATGTTGTTATGTCCACTGGGCACTGAGGTAAGATTCTGAAAATCTGCCCAAATACTTCCATCTCACTGGGAGTAACACAATTCTTATTAAAATAGAAACATTACTGTCATTTTAATTAACTCATTAGGGATGCATCTGAATTCATAATTATTGATAGCTATTTTTAATGTTTTTCTAATACAAAAGTGTTTTATAAAATGAGAAGCATTCTTGCTAATTTTGTAGTTAAAACATCATCTGCTATATTTGAAAAATAAAAATATGCATACCGTTAATTAAAGCATCACCAAAAACTTCTCTGCAGCTTTCTAAGTGTGCTGAAAAATAGCTGTTGTTGAAAAACTTAAAACTTTTAATTTAATTCCTGTTCACTGATTGTCTAGAAGTAGTACTCTGTTATATAAGAATGCTTATATCCAATTCAGGGAGCTAGGTGGTTCTCTTCTGCAGTTGCATTAACACAGGAAGAATATAATTCCTAAACAATACGGTCTGTAATAGCCAACAGTCTTAGCAGGGAGCTGCTTAACCTTTGTCAAAACATAACACCACAAATAATCTTAAACAAACACCCTTTAGGGCTTCTCAACAGGGGCATGCCTGCGTTCAGTTAAGCTTTAATGCCACAAGCTGTTTCAGTTCATAGTTTTCAAGCATTCAGCCAATTACCTGAATACAGGTTAAGGATATTGTAGACTTCAGAGCTATCTATTCCCAAACCTGTTAGTAGTGTGAAAGAAGACTTTATCTGTGCCTTCGTTAAGAGGGAGAAAACAATAAAATGCTAATACAATTTCTTCTGAGTTTGAAAAAGTAGTGATCCTTGGAGCACCAGACAAATCAAATTCCTCTGAAGCTGCAGGTTAAAGACAAGGGTAGGACAAAGAGCGCAGGATATTCCCGTCACACTCAGGCAGATATGTCCTGATATTCCAGCATAAAAACTGGCTCCACCTGCCTTGTGGATTTTTAATAGTCCAGGCTGGAGTACAGCCCAACTACATATGAAACTCACTGATATCACAGTTATTTGGAAAAAGCTAGGAAAAAGAAACTGAATTCAGCACTCTGCATGGAAGAAGTAGACATGAATCCAGTTCTCTTTGAATACTCCAAGCTGTAGACTTGTGGCTGGTGAAAGTCTTGGAAATGGAGACAAGATTTCAATGACTTGGGTGAAAGTTTAAATACCTTGATGAAGCACTCATTGAAACAATGCCAGTTAGTCACAGAACTTGTTACTAGAATATAGATGTTCCTTATCTAGTAAATATTTCTAAATAGTATGCTAATCTGGTACTATTTTATTAAAAAAAATTGAGCATGTAGAAATTAAAATTATATTTTTAAGAGTTGGTTAAAACTTAATTATAATCAGCAGGAAGATTAAGAATTTACCTAGTAGATAAAAGGGTTTCTCGTAAATTTTTTTTAAACAACATTGTTTATATAAAATACTAATATTATTGTGGTGTGCTAACCCTGGCTAGATGCCAGGTGCCCTTCAAAGCTGCTCGCTCCCCCTCCTCAGCTGGACAGAGGAGAAAAAGTATTACAAATAGCTTGTGGGTGAAGATAAGGACAGGGAGGTATCACTCACCAATTACCACCACAGGGAAAGTAGATCTGATTGGGGGAAATTAGTTACATTTATTATCAATCAAATTAGAGTAGGGTAATGAGAAATAAAACTAGATCTTAAAATGCCTTCCGCCCACCTCTCTTCTTCTCAGACTTAACTTTAATCCTGATTTCCTCTTCCTCCTCCTTCCACAGCACCACAGGGGGATGGCGAATAGGGCTTGAAGGCAGTTCATCATATGTCTGTATTGCTTCTTCCTCCTCAGGAGGAGGACTCCTCACACTCTTTCCCTGCTCCACTGTGGGGTCCTTCGCACAGGAGATAGTTCTCCAAGAACTTCTCCAAGGTAAGTCCTTCCCATAGGCTTCAGCTCTTCACAAATTGCTCCACTATGGGTCTCTTCCATGAGGTGCAGTCCATCAGGAACAGACTGCTCCAGCTTGGGTCCCCCATGGGGTCACAAGGCCTGCCAGCAAACCTGCTCCAGAGTGGACTTCTCTCTCTCCATGGGTCCACAGGTCCTGCAAGGAACCTGCTCCAGCATGGCCTTCCCACAGGGTCACAGTCTCCCTCGGGCATCCACTTGCTCCAGTGTGGTATCTTCCACAGGCTGCAGGTGGATATCTGCTCCATCATTAACCTCTGTGCGCTGCAGGGACACAGCCTAACTCAGCATGGTCTTCACCACAGAATGCAAGGGATTTCTCCTGCAGTGCCTGGAGCACCTTCTTCTTCAGTGTCCTTGGTGTCTGCAGAATTGTTTCTGTCACATATTTTCATTCTTCAGTTGCAGTTGTGCAGGGGTTTTTTTTGTGTGGGTTTTTTTTTGGTGGTGGTGGTGATTTTGGCTGGTTTTGTTTGTTTGTTTGTTTCCCTTCTCAAATACATTATTACAGAGGCACTAGCACCCTTGCTGATAGGCTCATCCTTGGTCAGTGGCAGGTCTGTCTTGGAGCCAGCAGGCATTGGCTCTGTGAGACAGCAGGGAAGCTTCTAGTAGCTTCACACACATCATCCCTGTAGCCTCATCCCACTACAAAAACTGTGCCATGCAAAGCCTATATAATTCTATATCACAATGGAACAAAACATGGAAAATGCCTGGTACTTTCTAACAAATAAAATTAAAGCACCTAAACTAAAGTTTTATGATCCTTAAAATGATTTCTGTCGTACAAGAAGAGGATTGGAGGTTTTTTTAAAGCATAAGAACTAATTTTTATTTCGTGAGGATTCACCATAGTTGATACTATTTATCATAAATATTTCGGAAACAACTTTAATAATTTAAACATCTTGGCAATGTATCAGTAACCACTATTGCGAGCCTCCAAATTTAAAGCAAATCTAAGAAAAAAAAGAATATATATATATATATTCTAGATTCCCTCCTTATTGCTCATATTGGGACTTTAAAAGATCATCTAGTTCAATCTCTGCAGATGATCAGTTTAAACAGAAAATGAATCTTTTGAAAGCTGGAGCACATACCTGTGCTCAGGAATTAGAGATATCAACTAATACAATACTCAAGACATAAAATGAGTGAGAATAAAACATTTACTTTGAGTGGAAACTGGTGAAAAAATATTTAAGATTAAAGTCTAAAACTGACTGTCTCACACTGAACGTAAGAACAGAATATCTTTTATTTCATTCTTTGGTATTAAGAATTTGTAAAAACATTTTTCCAACATCAGTGAAATTAATACATTTCACATTCAAGAAATACCAGATTCACTAGCTGTATCCAAAGGCCAGGACTCTACCTATGGGCTTGAAGAACCTGGCAGTTATTAGTGCTATGGTTTTCATTAGTAGAATATATTAAAGTTTAATTCCTATGCAAAACAGGGCTTTATGGCCAGGAATTATGGATTGGAATGCACCCAGGACAAGAAGAATTCCTGAGGTTATTATGTTAAAAAGTTTCATCATTTTTTCCTTAATAATATGAGTATTACTTACTAAAAAACTGCTAATCTGTATTTAAGAATTAAGTTTGGTGTCTGGCCTGACATCACCATTTGAATATCAAAATCAATGTGAGTGACAGAGTGTTGAGGTGCTTTCTCCATTTTTTAATTAATTTTACCACCCAGCTTTCTTTTTTGAATGTAGCTATACAATATAGATCAGCTTTAGAGAGTGGACTAGTGGGCAATATATATCATTTGCATTCATAAGTTCTACAAATCCTTCCCATACACATTGCATACATATCCATTACACTAGCAACACAGAACAGTTTCGCTTACCTGAAAAATCCTTTCATGTAAACAATTTTTAAAAATTATAAATCCAATTGGAAAATACTGTCTAATGTCAATCAAATTAAGACATTTCTCCTCCTAAGTTTAAATTTTGTGCTACTAAATATTATTTGTCTAGTATGAAATTTAGAAAATCAATAGTATTCAGATTCAGGATTTATCTAACTTACAAACAGAGCTCTCAACTGAACTGCAGGATTACTGAAAGACTTCTATGCTAACTATTTTAATGTTATGGAACTTCTTTATACCACAATCTGTTTTCACATAGCTTATTACAGCAACATGTTTTTCAGAATATCATAAAACCAAAGTCTTACAAATTGTTAGTGCAAAAAGAAACATTATATATGCTACATATAGTACGTCAAAAGCAATGAAAAATAAAAAGCTCATAAAAGGCACAAAAATAATCAAGGATTTCTTTCTTCTATACATNCGTTCGTGAAGCCTAGCCATACATACATTCATCAGTATAGGAGAAACTGAAAATATTTTGTAAATGTCAGACTGCATTAATTTTTACACTGTTACATTTTCAGTTTTGTTTTGAATTAATGCTGCCCTATGCACAATTCCATATCTGTTTATTTTTCATCAAAACACTGTTGTACTCATTGTGATATAAACATAACAGTTTCTTCTCTGGTAAAGATTTATTAAAATATTACATTTGTGGAATCACATTTTGGGATTTTCTACTTAGTTTGGTGTTGACTGTGGACAATTCTGACAATATGAAAACTGCAAAGGGAATCAAATTTCCCGAAGGAATACAGCAAATGATGATATTAAAAATGTTTTCATTTCACCAAGTAACAGTGATCTAATGAGATTCATTCACTATAGATATGGAGAAAGGAATCCACAGTATTCTGACAAATTAGACTATGCTTACTGTTGGTTTTGCATTGGTAACAAAATTTTAATTATTTTTAATTTAATTTAATTTAATTTTTATTTAATTATTTTTAGTATTGTCCTAGGAAACCATGGCCTAAGTTACTCAAAATATTGAAGTTGAAGTTTAAAACTTACTTATAGTTACATCAGTATATTTCAGGAGTTTAGTTTGATTTGATTCAATTTGATGGAAATTTAAATATATAGGCAGCGTATATTTTGTAACACATGCAGTATTTGGGACTGATCATAAGAAACCAATCTTTATGTTATCACTAAAGGTAATAAAAAGTTAAAACTATTTTTTGGAGGAAATGTTTTAGACCACTGGTCTAAACTTCTAAACTTTCTCTCATATTCCTGAAAAAAATTCCTGAAATCAGTAGCATTACACTGATAACAAAATGTATTTTCAAGTTTCTCATGTGCACAAAATTTTGCCCAGTCACAGAAAGGAATCAAATGTAAATCTCAGTCTTTTCAGTTTTTTGTTACAATTACCCATTAAAAACTGCAGCAAACAACAGTAATGTGAGATTTTTCTAGTCCTAGTCTATGCAATGACAAAATTTTGGCAATTTCTTCTAATGACCATGGAGGACAGTGGAAAAAGGGATGCTGCAAAAAGGAAATGCCACATATAATGTGTTTTAGATGTGCCCATGCTTCTTAAAAAATTAAATCTGAACTATCTATGTCCTTGACACAGGTATCTGTTATCAAGACTCTTACCAGAATGATTAGAACCAGTGCTACCCCCAAGGCATTCATTGTGTGAAGAAGTATGAATTACAGAAAAATAATTTAAAAACATAGCTTAGAAGTTATTTTGCTTGTGGTGAATTTAATGGAAAGAATAGTTAATTATGAGCATAAAGAAAGTCATGTATTACTACTGTTCACTTTAAATAAGCTTAAATGGTTGTACACATGTGGGTTGTTTGGTTTTTTTTAAATAAACTAAAAAAAATCTCAACTACTCAAATAAAACAAAATCACTAATTTGAGAATCTGCTTTTGGAACTGTTCAGCTCAGATAACATTAATCATTATACAGTTTTTCTTCATTGATCTGTGCTGTGTTTATGCATTTTGTTCTATTGAGCCATCACCATACTATCTAGATAGCTGTGATAATGACTCATTTCTACTGCAGATATTACGGTTGGTTACTACAGTAAAAAAACATAGCAATAACTTAAAAGTGTTTAACAGTACCTGCAAGGCAGCTCAGGATATCTTAATCATTACCTTGCTAATCCTTAACATATGCTACACAACAAAAGGAAATTTTTATTTAGTATAACATTACTTATTTCAAGACAACTTATCTTTTTCCACTAGACATCATAAATTTTAATATAAAAGAAATCAGATTATAAGTATTAAGTACTGCTGGTAGAAGAAAATTAGCTCACAGCAGCCTGAAAACATCAGAATGATATGGCTCCTGTTATTTATGACTACCAGTGTGCAGCCTGCACCATTTCCTAATGAAACTCCAAGATATAAGTAAAATTTTTCAACTCTCAAAAAGTGCAAGTGAAACAGAAATAACACATAAACATGGTTAATGTACAAGATGAAATGATGCACAAGCACTGCCGTAGAAAAGCTAGCAAATAATACTTTAAGACAAAGCTGGAAGAGACCTTGAAGATCATGAGTCCAGCATTTGTCCCAGCCCTATCAACCTGCTAAATGAGGCCCCCCCAATGCAACATCTACCAGTCTGTTAAACACCTCCAGGGATGGTGACTCAACCACCTCCCTGGGCAATCTGTTCCAATCGCTGACAACCCTTTCAGGAAAGAAATTCTTCCTAATGTCTAGCCTGAACCTCCCCTGGTGCAATTTCCATCCATTTCACCTCTTTCTATCACTCTCCACTAGGGTGAACAGACCAATTCCTACCTCTCTACAACCTCCCTTCAGGTAGTTATAGAGAGCGATGAGGTCTCCCCTGAATCTCCTCTTCTCCAGCCTAAACAGGCCCAGATCCTGAGATCTTTCCTCACAAGGCTTATGCTCTAAGCCCTTTACCAGCTTGGTAGCCCGCCTCTGTACCTTCTCCAGCACCTCCATGTCTCTCTTGTAATGATGGGCCCAAAACTGGACACAGTACTCGAGGTGAGGCCTCACCAAAGCTGAGTAAAGGGGGATGATCACCTCCCTGCTCCTGCTGACAACACTGTTCCTGATACAGGCCAGGATGTCGTTGGCCTTCTTGGCCACCTGGGCACACTGCTGGCTCATGTTCAGGTCCCTCTCTGACTGCCAGCTCTCCAGACACCCCTCCCCAAACCTGTAACAGGGGTTGTTATGGCCAAGGTGCAGCACCCAGCATTTGGCCTTATTGAATTTCATGGAATTGGCCTTTGCCCATCAATTGAGCCTATCTAGATCGCCCTGTAGAGCCTCCCTACCCTCAAGCACACTGACACTTCCACCCAGCTTAGTGTCGTCTACAAACTTACTAAGGGTGCACTCCATCCCCTGGTCCAAATCATTGATGAAGATGTTAAACAGGAGTGGCCCCAGTACTGAGCCTTGTGGGACCCCACTCGTGACTGGCTGCCAACTGGATTGAACTCCGTTGATCACAACTCTTTGGACTCAGCCATCTGTCCAGTTTTTAACCCAACAAAGCGTATGCCCATCCAAGCCAAGAGCACTTAATTTCTTTAGGAGAATGCTGTGGGCAACTGTGTCAAATGTTTTGCTAAAATCAAGATAATATCCACAGCCTTTCCTTCACTCAGCAAGCGTGTCACCCAGTCATAGAAGGAGATCAGGTTTGTTAAACAGGACCTGCCCTTCATAAAGCCATGCTGACTGGGTCTGATCACCTGGTTGTCCTCCATGTGCTGCATAATGGAACTCAGGATGATCTGCTCCATCAGCTTCCCTGGCAATGAAGTTAAACTGACAGGCCTGAATATTAGAAATTCATATTTAGAACATACTTTGTCCACAGGGATGTCAAAAGTATATTTTTCACTGCTCAAAATTTCATTTCAGAAGCAATCTGAAGCAATCAAAATTGTTGGAATCTGTTTCTTTGATTTGTTTATAAATTGTCCGTGAAATGTTCTCAAATTCCTTCCCCATTCAAAATTATTTGGCAAACAATCAATTTAAATCCATTTCACCTATGGACTGTACATACTACTTAGAAACTCTTCATTGCAGCTATCAGTTTGAGTACTTACTATTCAAAAACTGCTATTTCCACATTTATATAATTTCACAATTTGCTGCTGTATTCTGAACAGAGGTGTCACAGGTTGACGACAGGCAAAATCAAATGAAGCATCTTAGGGTACTGTCAAACTGAAATAAATTCAAGTTCCACCTAGATAACTTTTCCCAAAAACAAGCCTCTTTTCCAAACTGGACAGTGCTGAATAGTAATACATCCCAGTCATGGAATATTTGGGGGGCTTTGTGCCATATGTTATTTTCCACATCAAACAGTCGTGCTGTCCAAGGATGAAAATACTGCTAACATTCATACTTTACTACACATTTAACAATGGTAAGAACAACTTTTGTATACAAGATTGACCCAAGAAAGTTCAACCTAATCTGAAGTACAGATTCCTTTGAGATTGCATTTATTATTTTTATTGCTTAGAGTCATAGAATAGAATCATAGAATCATCACAGCTGGAAGGACCTTCAAGATCATCAAGTCCAACCAATAGCCCTACACTACTATTATCCCTAAACCATTTCCCAAAGTGGCACATCTACCTGTTTCTTGAAAACCTCCATGGATGGTGACTCCAGCACCTCCCTGGGCAGCCTGTTCCAACACTGTACTACTCTCTTGGTGAAGAAATTTTTCCTAATATCTAAACTAAACCTGCCCTGGTACAACTTGAACCCATTCCCTCTGGTCCTATTGCTACTCACAAGAGAGAAGAGGCTAACACCTGCCCCTCTACAACCTCCTTTCAGATAGTTGAAGAGAACAAAAAGGTCAGCCCTCAGCCTCCTCTTCTCCAGGCTAAACTCAAAATAAAATGCTAATACTGAGCAACGGTACTGATACTTCTTAAATGGATACAACTTCACTGAAGCAGATTTATACTGGTTTACACAGCTGAGGTTTGGTTCTATTTTTACAATGATTAAGTAATGAGTAGCAAGAACTCATGTAGGGCTGGTCCTTAGTAATGTGGTGCAGTGGAGAAGGAAAGGGGAAGAGGAATTATTGGAGATGTGAACTGCAGTATCTGAAAATACAAGTCATTCTTCTGTATTTTTTTTTTCAGCTGGTTTCATGAATGATACCAGTTAGCCAAATTTTCAGTAAATCCCTCTACCACCATATGAGGAAAAGAAACAGCTCTGTCTAAATCTTCTTCACTAAAGCTGCGCTAGGTTAAACAGTTTGGGATGTCTATTTTTGCAGTGCAGGCATATACCTAGCTGTTTGGGAGCAACAAACAGATGGTTTGAAAGAGAGATTTATTAAGTGTCTAAAATCTAAATTAATTTTAGGTTGAGATTAGAGTCTAACAAGGTAATTTGGGATTGTCCTTTTGGCAGGTGTTCATTGCTAGTGCTTTTCCCACAGAAACCAGTTCCTTAATAACCTAGAGTTACAAATGGGGTAAAGGAAAGGCTCTGAAGAAAATTAGGAATAATTTGTCAGTTTCCTGCCAGTTGATAGTGAAGAAAATTCCCTTTGCTAATATTTGCTTGAGCTTTACATGAGAGGGGAATCTTTACAAGTTATGTTGCACTGTTTTGTTTTACACGTTTTCCAGAAGCAAGACTCTGGAGTCCTATTAATAAGCTGGGGCAGGATGAGAAGTCAGGCAGTATATCACCTCAAAATTGCAATGATTGGAGGAAGAATGGGTGACTTGCACTGTTTTAATAACCCAATACAATTCCAAAATGAATTAAAGACTGCAGAAAGCTATATCCACATGATCCTCTTTTGGTTTTAATTTCATGCTATGACAAAAAACACCTTGCCACAGAGCAATATCAGCTTCACAGAAAGCATTACAAACAGGGTCAGTTTGCCAGCCTTCTGTCCTGGACTGCAAGAAATGAAAGCAGATCACAATTTTTTTCCAAAAGCTATTAATCACTAGAAGTTTCTTTTCTCAGCAAACCAGAAGCTATAAAAAGGAAGACTGATGAAAAGTATACTTATGGATTATGGTTCTATGCAAAACATAATATACATTTTTTAAGACATATTTTAGTATCAGTAATATAATTAGTGTAATTAAACCCATCAGCTTCTTTCTCTCATACAGGAATGCCTATAGACAGGACAGTTTAAAATTAGTACAGCTGGAGAAGAATAGATTGCAGATGTCTGGGAATTCAGTCTTCTCCTAAAAAGACTAATACATTGGACCACAAAAAAAGCAAACGAAACGTAAGTCCACAACTTTCATGACTTTGGTATTTACTTCTTTAGAACTAAGAGATAAAATGTTTTCTTGCTGTACAGACCTCAACTCCTACACTTAAGTGAGATGTCCAAAGGGAACAAACACTTCTCTAATATTTTCAGCAACTCAGGCTTAGTTTAAAATCAAAAGTGATGTAACATGACAAAAACAAGCACACAAGTAGAAAAGGTAAATGGTTCAGTTACAGTAAATTCAAAAGCTGATGTCTTATTGCATTATTTATTTCAGTCAGAAAGAATAAGTGGTGGGACTAAGAAACAAAGTTTAAGCTGAACATATCAAAAGCACTGTCTAGTTTCTCCTTTTAGTCACCACTGGCACACTCATAGGTTTTCGATTGGGTTTTACACTTGGGGAGGGGGAACCCAAAAAACACCTACTTTCTGGGAACTGTTAGAGTGGACTGCAGCACAGCTGAGAGGGACCTGGGAATAATAATAGATAGTAAAATGAAGATGAGTCAGCAGTGTGCCTCAGCAGCCAAGAGAGCCAACCGAATCCTGGGGTGCATCAAGCACTCCATCACTAGCCGAGCGAGAGGAGTGATAGTCCCACTTTACTCAGCATTGGTGTGGCCTCACCTGGAGTATTGTGTGCAGTTCTGGGCCACACAATACAGGACAGACATGAAGTTGCTGGAGAGCTTCCAGAGGAGGGCAACAAAGATGGTTAAGGGGTTTGAGGGGAAGTCGTATGAAGAAAGGCTGAAATCACTTGGCCTGTTCAGTCTGGAGAAGACTGAGGGGGATCCCATAGCAGTTTATAATCTCCTCACCAGAAAGGGAGAAGTGGGGGCTAAGCTCTTCTCTTTAGTGGACAGTGACAGGACACGGGGGAATGGTATGAAGCTGTCCCAGGGGAAATTCAGGCTGGATGTTAGGAAAAAGTTTTTCACCCAGCGGGTAGTGGAGCATTGGAACAGGCTCCCCAGGGAGGTGGTCATGGCTCCAAATCTTGTAGAGTTTAAGAGACACTTGGACAATGCCCTTGGTCACCTTGTGTAATCTTGGGGTTTTGTCCTATGCCTAATGGGAGTTGGACTTGGTGATCCTTGTGGGTCCCTTCCAACTCGGGTTGTTCTATGATTCTATGAATAAAAGTCTGTTGCCAATTGACAAACATGTCATACGCAGTTTTATTGACAAACAATGATGTGAAAGACATCTAGATACACTGGAGATGAGGAATCCTTAGCAGTGAACACATCAGAAACTACTTATAGGATATTAAGTTTCTTCTCTCCTCAGGTTTTCTAATCAGAACTTGGATTAAGGAGAAGAAACCTAGTTGACTGATTCTTCTGAGGTGCTAAAAAAAAGCTTCTGAAGCTTTTGGGGTTTCTCAAAATAATGAAGTTTTACTGATTAACTGAATTTGAGCAGTAGTACAAGGTGACAATTTCTTGAAATATTAATGTGATGAGAATCCTGTAACAAATATTGCTACCACCTCCAAAGTATATAAATGCAGAAGCACACCAGTATTAGCAATGATGTAACTTACTAAATTGATCCCATGTCTCCATTCCTTTTACACTTTTCCTACTTAAAACAGAAAAAGGAGGAGGTGAAATCCTTCTAATAGTAGAAGTGATGGAGCTAATACCCAAGGCAATTCAAAAATTCTTGGGTAAATGATAAAAGATTGACAAATACCTTTGGCTTTCTATCATGCATAAAAATCTGAACATGCTTGTCATTTTACTGCTGTCAATTTTATTAGCATTAGCTATTGCTCTTCCTTGAAAGTATTCATTTCTATTCATCTTGTACTGTCATCTGAAAAGCTGCATTGCTTTTCTGGGAGACAGGACTCCATGTTTATTCTTCAACTTCAGTTTATACTCTGAATGAACTAAAATGAAACCACTGACCTTAAGAGTATGTGTTTCATGCACTCTTAATTGTTGTTCACTGTGATATATATCATAACCTTCTCTCTAAGGACACTGGAAGGTACATGGTGAAGCACTGCAAATATATTTACAATACAAGTGTTTTATAAAACCTGTAAAAGAAACAGCAAATGATACTTTCAAAAAGACTAGACTACTGTTACATATGGAGTATGACATCTTTTAAAAATATTATCCATTCTTTTTGATTTGAGTAACATTAATTGATTACATGAAAACAAGTAATTCAACTCTATTTTCAGATAAATACTATACATTTGAAAAACAGTATTTTGTATGCATCTTTTGAGTTTAGTGCAAAATCCATAATCCTATATATGCCCATTTTTTTATATTTGTTTTAGGGGCCATGATTTTTTTATATCATCTAGGTAGAGGGCTGATCTTAAAGGATCAGATATGGAGTACATTTTCAAAAAATGTGTAGGAAATTGACTCAAGAAATGAAACACACTTCCTTGTGCAATGGACTATGGGTTAATACTACTTCCAAATACTTCCTACTAAGACTGTAGGACAAGCTGGCTTGCAAAACAGTATTAGCATAAAGTCAACCCAGTAAAGATATATGTTTAGCATCTTGTAGACAATCCTTGATAAGCATTTCTTCAGATGAAAGCTGTTACATGAGATTAGTATTTTAAGAAGGAAGGTATTTTAAAGGGAAGACTGAAGAAATTGGATGGATTTAGGTGGTTGAGAAGACTGAGTGTGAAGAGAGATTTAGCGTTGTGAAAGTTAGAGAGGCAACAGAAAAATATGGAGGGTGGTTGAGACAAATTTTTCTCCTCCCTGTTTTCTCCCACTTTGACTCCTCAATTATCTTTACTTAGCTCTATTCCAGATACAGGTGAAAAAGTAGTCAACAGATAATCTACTGCACACTTCAGAGCTTAAGAACTATCAACACTCAAGAGAAATCTCATCAAATCTTCCAGGTATAGCAGATTTAGTGTATTTCTTACAGAGGACAGAAAACCTATTTACTCTTAAAAGTCCTTCCAAAAAACACGATTTAGAAGAGGAATATCAGGCAAGGACACTGACAGCTCAGAGGAAAGTATTTTGCTTTTTTCCACCACCTAAGATGAGGATAGGTAACAGGGGAATCTAGCATGGCTGCTCTTCTGAACGCTGAGGAAAAGGGAAAAAGGTCGAGAGTGGGAACTGTTTGAAAAATGGCGTAATTCTGTATTAAATAAGGTGTTGAATCTTGTTCTCCTCTCATATTAAAACAACTTTCTTTTTTAACTATAAGGGGAAAAAAAGCACTTTAAAGTAGAGAAAATGCTTTTAATTTACAGAATATTTAAGCATATGTCAGTAGAAGAATTACTTTAGTCAGTATAGAATTTTATATTCAAACTACTATTAACTGCAAATATTTGGAATTTTCTCCTGGAATTACTGTTTTAGCTACTGCATTGTTTTTAAAAACACGTGTGTTTGTAATAGTTACTTATTTTTATATCTGACATGCTATATGCATGTCTCTATACAGTTCTTTTTGTAACTATATGTATAATTTGAAGAGTCAGAGTTCATATAAGAACTGCCCTTCCTTGTAAAAAATAAAAGAAATTGTAAAAGTTCACCTGGCCATGACAAAGGAGTGTGAAAATCTAATTTAGAAAAATAGCATTTATTTCATCAAAAAGGCTTTGATTTAAAAAAAAAGGAAAAAAATATAAATGCAAACCACTGGTTTTGAATACAGTTTTCTAAAAGGTTGGGTATACTGCCTGTTGAGTTTTTTTAATTATCTGCAAGGAAGTAATTACTGAAAGCTATTTTAAATACACCGATCTATTAAATATAAATGAAGAAAATACTGTTGTGATTCATTCTATCTAAAGTTAACTAAAGTACTAGGGTTTTTTAGTTAATGTGTCTGGCTTTATAAAATATAAGGAGCAATTACAATAGTACAAATCTAGGCAAATGTATTTTGGGGGAGCTTAGGTGTTCATTTTCACAAATGTTTCAATGCTATTACAATTCATTGGAACTGTATCACAGAGGATTTGATGCAAGTTATATTAGGAGGGAAGCAATGTGCTTTTTGACCTTAGGTTCCTATCTTTAAGCAGGTGAAAGCAGTTGCATCCTCAAAAGAAAAGTATGTGATAGAAGCATGTTTAATTATAGCAGTTAATGAGTTCTAAGGTCATGATTTACATTCTGTGACTGACAATGTAACAGAAATTTTTCTTGCTGTAAATATGCACCTAAAGATTGTGCATGTACTGTATTACATTCTTCTTCAGTCAAAATGAATTATTCAGTCTTATTTAAACTAGATTTCATATAAAAGCAATGTAATTCATCATTTCTCAACAAAAATACAAATGAAAATACGCTTTGATACATTTTATCTGCATATCTCAAAGCACTTTATGTGTCTTACTTTAATTCACAGCACTTCTAAGAGGTAGACAGACATTCTTGTTGTAATGTTAGTCTGCAGTAGTTTGTGACACAAGAAAACTATCCCTTTTTCTTGGCATGCTCTTGACCAAGGAAAAGCCAGGAATAAGATTCAAAGCTTCAGATTTCTTATCTTCCAATATTAAACTATAACCTGTGTTTGTTTTTTCTGTTATCTCAATCCATAAATCTGATGTTTACTTGCCTCTTACAATGGATATGAAAGCAAGAGAAAAAGAAAGAAAGACAGAAAGATAAACAAGCCTACATAGGTTATTTTTACTACTTTGTATTTCTTCTCATTTTTCTGACTTTATTCATAATCCAAAGTGATATGCAAGAGTTACATTTTATTTTCTGAGGGTAGTAAGATCAATAATACAACAGCAGGTTTTGGTGGCATGATGGATAACTAGAGATAACTGTAAGACATTATAATACCTCTGATTAGTTACAGTAAAATGAATGACTAATACATACAGTAATAGTAGCATGAAATACCAGGGCTTTTAATTAAAGAAGCATATTAAATGAGACAAAATCTGCATCTGTTTTTAAGAAACAGCTTTGAAAGAAGAGACTGCTGTCCAGTAGAAGGGCAATTTCTATTTCATATTGGAAGGAATTTTTCTGCAGTTGCTTTCCCCACCAGAGAACACTATCATGATTTTCCTGATAATCTATCAGCAGAAAGCCCAGGGTGACCATAAATCCCAGGATAGCCATGCTGCCATGAAAAGAAAATGGCAGTAAGATGGGAGAAGTTTCAGTATTTCATAAAGTGTAAGCACTCCCTCAGGATCTTAGTTTTAGATCTGCTCCCATGCCACTTTCCAGATGGTTTTACTCCTAATCTCTGATTCTTGGGAAATGAATGTTCATTTATCTTGACATTGTTTTTAACACAAGTCACAAGTTCATAACATGCAAAAAGGGCTACAGAAAATGTTTACATTCAGTGATGAAAGAAGACCAAACCTTAAAACACTTATTTTAGGACCATGTATCTCTAGTACTTGACCTACCTGCTGAATCCCTGACTTAGATTCTCAAAGATTCTATTTTCCAGTATGTGTTACATTTCTTGGAAGAGATTAGCTAAAATAGCCAACTCTTTCTTAGAATCCTTTTCCATCAAACCCGAGATAGATTTATATAGTCTCCTCAAACCTTATTCCTTCTTTAGGCATCTAGAGGTAGTTCTGGCACTCTCTGCACCTATCTATGGTTAATAATTTTCTCTCTGGAGGTGTAAGTGTGGAAAACTAGGTGTCATTTACTGTAATATGCTATTAATGATTCCTTGACTCTGTAAATAGCACAATTTCTTTCAGTATACAGTATCTCTGTTCACTGAGCCATAGTTCACACAAGCTTTTAAAGTAAGTTTATACAAAATAATTAATATAAATATATAAAAGGAATTAGTTTTATGAATGAAGCTTGTTATTAAATTATGACAAGAAAATTTGGGTAAAAATCCAACTGTGCTGAAAAATATCCAAAACTTATTTTTAAGACATACTTTAATAGGCACTGTAAACACACAAATCTATTGTCATTTGGGTAGATTTTAATATTAGGGACAGGATTTTGCCCGTATTTTGAATTTCAGCTATAGTACTGTCTTATTATCTAAAATATACTCTAAATTATTATTTCACAATTGATTTAACTATAGTAAGTGAAACTCAGGAAAAAGAGCAACCAATAGGATTTGTACAGATCAGTTCACGTTACAAAAATGTTCTGAGAAAGTTTTCAACTACATTGAAAGGCTTCTTATCAAGTACCATAGAAGACCTAGTGAACTGAAACTTGACTGTAAGATATGTAACAATGAAATGAAGAAAAAGAACACTAGTGTATGCTTCTTAAAGGTTTTGTAGTAATCCTTTATTTATTTTTTTCCTTCTGTAAGATCCTGTATCAGAGTATTCTAGATTCTAGATACATAAATGTCTTTCCTCTGAGTATTCACTGGCACAAATCCAAAAAGATCATTTCTTTAAAATTATTTCATTATCACTATATAAAATATGGCATATATAGAAATATTTTACCTGTCTATAAGCAGGCAAAGTATGTTGCAAAAGAAATATTGAACATCCTATCATAATATGTACTGCATAAATTTAAAATACATATTCATGTGCGAATGATAACATTAATCTAATTGTGCTAAGGAAGTAATAAAAATGTTGAAAAGGTTTTTTTAGACACTATATTTATATATTATAAATATTTGTATATAATATATAAAATATATAATATATTTATAGTATATTTATATTTATTATATTTAACCTAATATAATTAATTGCAGAGCTGAACTGGGTAAGCATAAAATGGTTAGAATATGATTTGGTTGGTTTACTTTTTATGCTGTAATACTGCGTTTCACGCTATAAATAGAATTCCAGAGTCATTCTCCATAGTGTATTTTAAACAAAAAACCACTTCAGTCTAATAGACTGAATAAATAAGCATGTCTTCAGTAACTACCCACAACTTAAGTAACAACTTGGTGTCCCAAGACAGCACAGAAATGCACAGAACTGAATTAGTGATCAAGAAGTGAGAAACTAGAAGGAAACTATACATTCTCTAATGTTTTTCACCTGCTGCAGATGTCACTGTTATCAACAGGCACAGGTGCTTGCCTGGATGCAAGTGAAGGGCTCTGAATCAATACAATGCCATATACTTTACAAGGAGATTGCAACTAGTGACTTGGAAAGCAATCTTGCCAAACTTCAATATTAAGTCAATATGCTAAATGTCTCTATTTTGAGCCATGTTGTGTTAGCTCAAATGAAGAAATATATTTTAAACAACTTACTAAGTATATGCAGAAATCATTATTATAAAAAGATGCACAAGTGCAGGAAGTACAACAGCACACATCAAAACCAGTGGTTTGCATTTATATTTTTTTTCTTTTGTTTTTAAATCAAAGCCTTTTCAATGAAATAAATGCTATTTTTCTAAATTAGATTTTCACACTCCTTTCTCATGGCCAAGTGAACTTTTACAATTTCTTTTATTTTTTACAAGGAAGGGCAGTTCTTATATGAACTCTGACTCTTCAAATTATAAATATAGTTACAAAAAGAACTGTATAGAGACATGCATATAGCATGTCAGATATAAAAATAAGTAACTATTACAAACACACGTGTTTTTAAAAACAATGCAGTAGCTAAAACAGTAATTCCAGGAGAAAATTCCAAATATTTGCAGTTAATAGTAGTTTGAATATAAAATTCTATACTGACTAAAGTAATTCTTCTACTGACATATGCTTAAATATTCTGTAAATTAAAAGCATTTTCTCTACTTTAAAGTGCTTTTTTTCCCCTTATAGTTAAAAAAGAAAGTTGTTTTAATATGAGAGGAGAACAAGATTCAACACCTTTTTTAATAAGGAATTATGCCAGTTTTCAAACTCAAACACTAAGCAGACCTTTAGCCACTTTGCCTTGTGTTACAGTCCTAGTCAGTAGTACTCTCTGAGCTTCATCAGCTTTGACTCTGCACTGAACTTAAATGTTTTTTGTTGAATGAAAACAAAGGTTCAAAACAGTGTCACTTCCTACTGAACTATTCTGAATTAATAGTGCCACCTGCTGAAGCTCCAACTCAACGAATACTTCACTGCAAACATGTTTTCAATGCAGTTACTCTAAGTGCTTTACTGATTTAATGCCAAAATCGCAATTATCATTCCCAGAAGTACTTTCACGTTAAAAAGAAGCTTCCCCTCCAAGTGACAGTTTTGCTGTTCCTTCTTAGCTTCATAGCATGATAACTGTTTCACAGGCTAGCAATGGAAAAAAAGAAAAATCAACTTATTTCCTGTTATGTATTTCTTCTTTGGGCAAAACCATATCTGCAACTCATATACGGCTCTGTTGCTAATATACAACTTCAGCTGTCACAAAACATTCACGTATCAGATATCTGATAATAAAAATAAAAATATAATAAAAAATAAAAATTAAAAATATTAATTGCCATTTCAGCAAGATGGTCTGAGAATTAACAGATATTTGCATACAGTATCAGACTTAAATTGATTTTTAAAATGCCTTCTGTGTCTACTAATCTCATTTTCAAATAAATTAGGAGGAAGCTGTTTTGAGCAATGTCTATGTCACAGTTTAATCAAACTCTGGCAATTCATACATACTCTGGCCTGTAATAATTTTCTATTGATTTTGGTTGTCTTGAGCATCCATCTCAAATGAATGGTCAGATGGAAGATTCTGGAAACTGGCCTGGCAGTGTGACCTCAGTATTGGGGATGATTATGGAGGAGATCATCCTGACTGCAATCACACTGCACATGCAGGACAACTAGGGGATCAGGCCCAGTCAGTTTGAGTTTAGGGGAGGTTTAGACTGGACATTAGGAAGCACTTCCTCACGCAGAGGGTGATTGGGCTCTGGAATAGGCTGCCCAGGGAGGGGGGGGAGTCACCATCCCTGGAGGTGTTTAAGAAAAGATTGGCACTGAGTGGCATGGTTTAGATGTTGTGGTGTATTGGGTCATAGGCTGCACTTGATGATCCTGGGGGTCTTTTCCAGTCTTGGTGATTCTGTGATTCTGTGAAAGGCAGGTCCTGCATGACTAGCTTTATCTCTGTCTATGACAATGTGACCCACTTAGTGCACGAGTGAAAGGATGTGGTGGTTGTCTACCTGGACTTCAGTAAAGCCTTTGACACTGTCTCCCACATCATTCTCCTGGAGAAGCTGGCAGCTAATTGCTTGGACAGGTGTACTATTTGCTAAGTAAGAAATGCCCAGAGGGTGATAGTGAATGGAGTTAAATCCAGTTGGCAACAGGTCATGAGTGGTGTTACTCCAGACTCAATATTTGAGATAGTTCTATTTAGTATCTTTATCAATGATCTGGATGAGGGGATTGAGGGTATTAGGAAAGATTTCTTCTCTGAAAGAGTTGTAAAACACTGGAACAGGCTGCCCAGTGAAGTGTTCAAAACTGTGTAGCTGTGGTGCTTAGGGACATGGTTTAGTGATGGACTTGCCAGCATTAGGTTAACTGTTGGACTCAATGATCTTAGAGGTCTTCCTCAATCTTCATGATTCTATGATTCTATGAAGGAATGGATAGATATTTACAAAGATGAAGCAGCAACTTCTTTCACCTCCTTTCACTTGCTGCCAAGCAAATGCAATACTTGCTGAAAATGAGGCTTGTGTCATCACTTCCTTGCTGACACACACTGAATCTTAGCTATTTATAAAGCAAAAGTTTTTCTGTGGAAATTACTTAAGAGGAAAGTTTGAGTTTGATGGTGATATGACAGATAAATGTACGGAAGACAGTTTCCCTTTTTTGTAGCCACAAAACTGAGTTTTGTTGGTTCGTACACAGCCTTTAGAAAAGAAGAATCCAAAAATGAAAGTGTCAATCTCCATAAAAATATCTGCTGTCCTGTACTATTTTGTCAGAGCATGTATCCTTTAAGAGCATTACTGAAAATCAAAGTAGATTTTTTTTAGGTGTTGACAACTGTCAATTGTCAATTGAACCAATGGCCTGGAAATCCTCAATAATTAAGCTGCTCAGTGAAGACTTGCAAAAATAAAGATTAAATTTAGAATAGAATAGAATAGCATGTTAAACACATAAGAGTTGGACAAGATGAATTTTTCTTGTTCTCACAACTTGTTAATTTGGGAGGGATGAAATTGCTGGAGAAAAAACAGTATGCTTAAGAAAATACAAACCACAAAACAAAGTGAAAAGACAAAGTCATCAGTGCACATCAGTCGTCTAAAATTCTATTAAATAAAAGTACCTAAATCTCCATACTCCTCAGCCAATAAATAAATGTAAACTTGAAATATTCAGGTGCTTCTGAGAATAAGCTCTACAGTATTTGCATCTAGTTTTACAGTGTGCATAGTGTTGCAGATGAACCATACAAAATATTGCAGTTGTACACAAATGTTTTTACAGGCAAAGATAATATGGACTGTACTTTTTTACATCCAGTAAAATAATTTATTTAACTCCTCACATTGGGAAAAAAAAAACTAAAGATTGAAGAGAGAAATTAAGCAATCTGAGAGATTACCATAACACTACTAATAGGTGACATGATAGATATTAGTGATATATCAGTCTTGATAATAAAATTTGACATATTGATAAAACCTGCTCATTTATACTTCAGCTCAAAACAGATCTGATAAAGTATCTGATAATGCCTGTATAGAGTGGAATGGATATGAGGATGATAGGAATCATCCTGATGTGTTTAATGTATTTGAAATTTCATTATCAGATATACTAAAATAGCTTATACACAATTAACACACATTCCAATTCTGTTCACAAACAGAGTATTTCTGGACACAGATCATCTAAACATAAGTATCAGTTTCTTATACCCCACAAATGTGTGCATATTTCCAATTTTTTTCAAAGCTCTAAAATGGACCATATTATTCCAGTGATGTTCTGAAATCTTTCTTGAACATTTTAGGTTTTGTCTCTCGAGTTTTATATCACCCTTTTCCAATTTAATGAAATCTTCAGTTACCCATAACAATATGAATATTGGTGGGATAATGAAGTTGCCATGGTTCCTGTGTGAAGTAGGGAATCGACCCCACATGCCACTCTTCAGGCAAATGGCAGGGGTTTCTGCATCTCTCTTCTACACTTCAAAAATACTATACTAACATCCCACTGTAAAAATACAAAAGTAAATTGTTTTACTGTTAGTAATACACAATTAACACTGGATGTAGCTGTCTCAGCAACATATTTGAAGACAAATTCACAGAATCACAGAATCACAGAATCACATAATCGATTGGGCTGGAAAGACCTCCGAGATCATCAAGTCCAACCCTCCGTCAACTCTAATCCATTTACTAGATCATGGCACTCAGTGCCACATCCAATCTTCGTTTAAAAATCTCCAGGGATGGTGAATCCACCACCTCTCCGGGCAGGCCATTCCAATGCCTGATTACTCTCTCTGTAAAGAACATTTTTCTGATCTCCAACCTAAATTTCCCCCGGCAGAGCTTGAGCCCGTGCCCCCTTGTCCTATTGCTGGGTGCCTGAGAGAAGAGACCACCCCCCACCTGGCTAGAACTTCCCTTCAGGTAGTTATAGACAGCGATGAGGTCTCCTCTGAGCCTCCTCTTCTCCAGGCTAAACAACCCCAGCTCCCCCAGCCTCTCCCCATAGGACTTGTGCTCCAGTCCCTTCACCAGCCTTGTTGCTCTTCTCTGGACCCGCTCCAGCACCTCAATATCTTTCCTGAACTGAGGGGCCCAGAACTGAACACAATACTCAAGGTGCGGCCTCACCAACGCAGAGTGCAGGGGAAGGATCACTTCCCTGGTCCTGCTAGCCACACTATTTTTGATACAGGACAGGATCCCATTGGCCTTCTTGGCCATCTGGGCACACTGCTGGCTCATGTTGAGCTTCCTGTCAATTAGTACCCCCAGGTCCCTTTCCGCCTCGCTGCTCTCCAGCCACTCTGTGCCCAGCCTATAGCTCTGCATGGGGTTATTGTGGCCAAAGTGCAGGACCCGGCACTTGGCCTTATTGAACTTCATCCCATTGGAATCAGCCCATCTCTCAAGTCTATCCAGATCATTTGTGCAAGACAAATGGCAACCAAAGGTATAAAACTAGGAAAGGTGTTGGCATAGGAAATGTTTGAAGAAACAGCTTGACATGCATTTTGGAAAAAGGTTTTCAAGCACAGGGAGAATCTGTGCTCTTCACAAAGAGAGGAAACCATTATTATTCTTCAAAGACTTCAATGTAATTTCAGAAAAATGTGTGGATTCAGCGAATAACAGCACAGATATCAGGAGTGGGTTGTATAGCTTCAAAGGTTATGTATAAGACCAGACATAAAAGAAAAAAGTGAATTTATGGGCAGAATTTCAAACTAGAAAGAGCACTTTCCAACTCAAATCTGCATTGCAGCTGACAGACTCAAAGTACAAATGTACTTTCAACATAAAAACTGCATCTTTTTAATTTCAGTAATTTAAAGACATTTCAACTACTTTAAAAACCAGGTAGATTAAGAATCTTAATATGAATTTCAGCAACACAAAATATATTTCTTCAGCAAAACATGTACATTTGCTTCTTGCCTTAATTTTCAGCCTAGCTCTTATCACCTGTTACAACAACAATAAATATACTGACAATAAAATTGTTTAGATTAATTTGACTTTTGTAATCCCATCTAGATATAAAGTAGTATCCTTTTTACCAAATATGAAAGAAATATAATATTCTGCACAAAAATTTAGCCAGGTTTCCCAGAAACCTGTTCTCCTGCATCATTTTCAATTGCCAGAAGTACTATGACACCAATTATGTATTCCTTAGATCATTATGTTTTTGAATAATCTTTCATGTAGTTTCATTTCTTAAGATATGACATTAACACATCAGTCTCACAAGCTTTTCTGTTGATCTTCCAAGGATTATATTGCAACATAAATGTATTTATTCTGCAATCACATAGTGCATTTTTGTAAAATTAGTTTAGGTAACCTCTTGGACTCAAGAGTAGTCTAGAAAGCAGATTTTTCTGAACATGTTTGTATTTTTAACAAGCAGCAAAAATATATTACTTTCAACAACTTTAAAATTTTCTCTAGCAAGTTAGGAAAATTATCATTTTTAATGGTACAGAACTCTCTCTACAAGCTTCTTTGACAAAAGAGAATTTAGTGAAAACAGTTACTCTTGTGTGTTTCTCACAGTGTAAAATCAGGGCTAAAATAAACCGTTGGACTAAAATGAAATCAAATTTATTTTGTTAAAACTATGAATATAGTATCTGAGTTTAAAAGAGTCTTCCTTCCATCCTTTATTGTGAATTTCTATCTGCTTCTAGGGGTGCATGTATCATGTATCAGTACAGACTGGGAACTGATCTGTTGGAAAACAGCCCTGGGGAGAAAGATCTAGAGTCCTGGTGGATACGAAGATGACCATGAGTCTGCAATGTGCCCTTGTGGCCAAGAGGGCCAATGGCATCCTAGGATGCATTAAGAGGAGTGTGGCCAGCAGATCAAGAGAGGTTATTCTACCCCTCTACTCTGCCCTGGGTGACGCCCCACCTGGTCCAGTTCTGGGCCCCCCAGCTCCAGAAGGATAGGGAGCTGCTGGAGAGAGTCCAGCACAGGGCCACCAAGATTATTAAAGGAGTGGAGCATCTGCCCTATGAGGACAGGCTGAGAGAGCTGGGT
>VWZO01000563.1:202672-247016 GCA_013396975.1 Bucco capensis | reverse complement strand
AGTACAGACTGGGTGAGGAACTCATTGAAAGCAGCCCTGCAGAGAAAGACTTGGGGGTTGTGATTGATGAAAAGCTGGATATGAGTCAGCAATTATACTCACAGCCCAGAAAGCCAACTGCATCCTGGGCTGCATCAGGAGAGGCATGAGCAGCAGGTCTAGGGAGTGATTCTGCCTCTTGTGAGGCCCCACCTGGACTACTGCATCCAGTTCTGGGGACCTCAGCATAAAAAAGATGTGGACCTGTTGGAACAAGTCCAGAGGAGGGCCACAAAGATGATTAAAGGATTAGAGAACCTCCCGTATGAGGACAGGCTGAGAGAGGATCTTATAGCAGCATTCCAGTACCTGAAGGGGGATTATAAAATAGAAGGGGATAAACTTTTTAGAAGGTCAGATTGTAATAGGACAAGGGGGAATGGCTATAAACTGAGGGAGGGGAAATTTAGATCGGAGATTAAAAGGAATTTCTTTACCCGGAGGGTGGTTAGGCACTGGAACAGGTTGCCCAGAGAGGCTGTGGATGCTCCATCCCTGGCAGTGTTCAAGGCCAGGCTGGATGTGGCCCTGAGCAACCTGGTCTAGTGATTGGCATCCCTGCCCATGGCAGTGGGGTTGGAAGTAGATGATCTTTAAGGTCCCTTCCAACCTGGCCATTCTATGAATCTATAAATATATTCACTTTCCCCCAGAAGCTGAAAATGGGAACCCATATTTAGACAATCCTGATTTATTTATTTATCAATAACCAAACTACCCTCTTCTGCATATCTCATAGTACACGCAGATCTTAGATTTGATTTCCAATTACACTAAATTCCTCTTTTACCTATATTAACTATTTTAGCAGACTAGGGACGTGAGGGAAGATAGAGAATGTCCCTCGGGGCATAATGTGTATGGTTTTAAGGGTAGTGTCCTCACTTAATGAGGGACCTGGAAAACAAAGTCAAAGTTAGAAAACCTTGAGAGGGCTTGCCAAAATACTGGAAATATGAAAATCCCCTAAAATTGTTTGTTCATTCAATCCTACAGTTCAGGAACAAGGATGATTGTTGAGTTAAGCTCTTCTGTTTTTTTGTGGTATAATACAGACCTGACCTGGTTTATATTCTTTCAGAATATCGTCTTTAAATAAAACCAGACATTTAAATATGCAACCATAGGCCTTTCTCTTGGATTTTTATTTAATAGAAGTGTTCCTTATCCATGTATTGCATCAGCTCTCCAACACAGCATATTCTAATCCGTTGTGTATTGATCTGAAAAATTTTATCTCATTTTTATCTGCTGTAACAGCTTCTGCTTTTTGCACAGCTTACATATAATCCAAACTTCACAAAATTAAAGGTAGAATTGGTACTACTGATCCTTCTGCTTACTGCATCATGTCAATCCAATTTCTGTCACATATTTGACCTTCCTGCTTTGTCTAATAGGATGGAGCTGGAGATTTTATTACAGTCTCATCAAGTAGCAATCATTCAAAATAACACATTTTGTCCTTATATCAGATTCATTACCTTGAAACCCATTCCCTGTATTTTATATTTTTCATAACTCTCAAATTGCCTTAAGGATTTACTGCATTCTCTAAATAAGGTACTTCTAAAATATTTCCTGATTGTGGATTTAGTCTGATTTTTCACTGTCTTACAATTTCTTTGTGAAGACAGGCTCGGTGTACAGTGTTACCACAACAGAATATGACTGTAAGGTATAGGCAGCACAAACATGCCTGGTAATTTAGTCGCTAAACTCTGACCACAGTAAGGCTGTTGCTGTGCTGATACTAATGTTCCTCACTTCATCTTTCAATTTTCCTGTATGTGGTTACATCTTTGTTAGTAAATGAAATATTTCCAAGGAATATTCCTGGGCACAGATGTTTTATCACCAATACTGCAAAACTGTTATCATGACCTTGAGTATTTTTGTACTGTTGCTGTCACATAGCTTTGGCCTGCACCCTCACACTAGCTCCAGGTGCTGCACCAGGCTCTGACCCCTGGTCTTACCCTGAGGGATGGCTCTTGTCACCTTTCTGGGTCTGCCTAGTCAATGGCCCTCAGGCCCTTGTACTTCTATTCTCCTCTGGACATAGAGTTGGGACTTTGATGGATTAATGGCTCCAGTGTTGGGCCTGGGAGGAGCCCAGCAGGGCATTATTTGAGCTCCTTGGACTTGTCATTGTCTCCCTGTGCTCCTTTGTAGGTATGTAAATGAGCTTTTGCCATATAACATAATGATATTCTTAAGTGGTACATAGCTTCTTTTTTTGTGTGTGTAGTTTGCTTTGGAGAAATATGTGTTTACAGCAGGTTGAAGGGACACACAAATTAATATGAGCTTTTCTTGAATGTGATATATGACAAAGTTGAATTTTAATTAAATGTGATGGAACTTGTACATATTATTAATTTTTTTCATATTAATGGCTGATGGATATACTAGATTCAAATTGTTGCATGCTGTGAACTTTAGTGAAAGTAGAAAATCACTTTCTAAACACATAGCTCTACAATAGGCTTTCACACAGGCTAAAAAACCTTTTGTCACACTTCTGCCATGAGAGGCAGAATGGGGATTTGTTTAGAGTCTAGGTTATAGTCTAGAACTATATAGCGCGCTTGGAAAAGGCGCTGATGAGGAGTGTGTGTGGAGCCCTCCCTGGATCTTCGTTCGCAAAGCCTAGCCATACACATTTTGTTTTGATACTAGATTTCTGGCTGTGGGACACTATAAATCATCTAAGGTACCTTTCCCAGAAATCTTCAATCTATTTAGAAGATTTTTTTATTTGAATTTCAAACATTAAAAGTGCTTATGTGAGACCAAAAAAAAAAAAAATCCAATTAAAAGAAATAAGGATGACAATTTCTTAATCTACAAGTGCATTTTTCCTGTGGTTCTTTTTTGTATTTTATTACCAGTTACTTGTAAATTATATGAAGTAAACTAGCAAATAGCACTATATCGCTTCTCTGTTTCCCATTCAAGACACATTAAATATCTGTCCTGCTTGCAAACTTCGCTGAATACCTTGCAACATTAATACTCTATTTTTTACAGTATTTAGTATTTGTAAAACATTGCAGAGACATCTCTCGTGTTATGGAAAAGTCAGAATAATACTATGCATAAGTCAGAAATCAGATAATTGTATGTACAGTTATATATCACAAATATCTTAACATTATTTGTTATAATAATTACTTTTTTTCTAATCAGTCTCCACCATGATGTATGCATTTCAGTAGCAGCTTCTTAGCTCCAAGAAAGAATTACTCAAACAAACAAAATAGTGCCTGGAAAAATCTGTTATTTGAGCCATTGGAGGCCTTTTTTTCTTCATGTTTAGTACCAAAATACACAGAACCTTCACTGAACAAGCGGAATCTCACAGGCAATAGTTTGAGAACTATGAACCTCAAGAAAAAAATCTTTAAATATAATAAATAATACTTTAAAGACTTCATCTGACAATGTATTTGTAGTGTGTTAAAAGTCTGTAATACTACGGTATTTTTATTGCTGAGGCATTAGGGACTTGCTAAGGTGAAGTGGTTTGTCATCTGTATGAGTCTAAGTTGTAAATTCAGGTTTAAATAACAAGCAGATGATGCTTATAGAGTTTTAACCTGTGAATTAACTTTATTTCAGTGCCATTAGTAAGTTTCGTCACAATGTTAAGCTTCTGTCAGAGCAGAAGTCCTTTGCTGTACTTCATCGTAAATATTGAGAGTGAGAATAAAATCTTGATTCGGGCAGGAGTGAAAACACATAGTCCTTTGTGAACTTTCCATTTGCTACACACCTCTGAAAATCTTCAGTGAATGTAAATGGAAGGGATATGGAAATATAGTACTGAATTCCTCAGAGATTTCAGTCTCCTGCCTCTCATGGGTGCTCAGAATGTGTGTGCTAGGCAGTTTGTGGAGTTCTGTAGTGTAGGTCTGATTTGGTTCTCTGTCTGAAATGTCAACTGGATTTTATCACCTGAGTGGCAGCAAGTATTTACAAAAACACTTCTGGATTTTCAGATTATGATGTGGGAAACTGACACTATTTTCTTACTGAAGAAGAAGGAAGGACCAACATTGTCACTAAGAAAGGAAGAACCTATGGAATGAAGAAAGTTCATATTGAGACTAAACAGCTGAATTTTGGGTTTGGTTCTGCCAGTGGCAGAACAGATGAATATGGGAAGCAATTTTGTATGAATACCAAAGGAAATCCAACAGTTTTAGCAAACACTAATATTAATCACTCTTTGCCTCAGTTTTCCAATCTGGAAAATTAAAATATTGAATCTGTAAACCATGTACATATGAATGTCTAAATGGACTTAAAATAGTGCTTTCAAAACTTTGTCTACAAGTTAGTGTCATAGAATTTGTTTCGTATTTTGTGTTTTCTTTATAATAGTGGTATTTATGCACACATTCCAAAAGGAAATGTACAAACTTCTTTTGTAAGGACTTAGTATATGCTTGATAGAAACAACTGTCACTATCTTCAATACTATAAAAGATAACAGATCTCGAATAATTATTATTCAAGTCAGAACATTTTTCAAAGAATCAGATGGGATCTTAAGTTTCTTTGTGCAAGAATAAATATTTTAAGACCATTAAAATAATAAAATGAAAGTTTTGTTTATTACATAGAAGTTTTGAAAATATTAATCATATAAGATTATATTATGTTAGTCATACAACATTACTACGGCTATTTATTATTAGCTAATTAAATTATTATGCACATATTAAGAAAAACTGAGTTGCCACATGAAACAGGACTGACTTATTTCCATGTGCCATTATGAAACCTAGTGCTCCAGTAGAAGTTCTGAGTCTAAGCTATCATTGCTGTTATTTCTTAGTTGAACTTTGAAAATGAAGAATGGGGAAATTACCCTAAGCTAGTAGAAATGTAAATTATCTTGTCTACACATACTATAATATCACCACTGTTAGTAACATAGATCTGGATACAGCCACAGTAGTAAACCTTTGAGACTAAGGGTGTACTTCTTGTATAATCTAACAATAGACTATTGCAACTAGTCTGCATCCAACTCTAACAGATAGTTTATGAAGTTGTTCTCAGCTGAACAGATTTCATGTCAGCTTAGGTTTCCATTTGTGCATTCTGTGAAGATGCACATCAGTAATGGTCCCTAATCTAAAACAAGTACATGTCAATGTGCTTAAGACGGTGTTATTAATCATCTACTACTACTAACTATTCCTCTTGTTAGTTACTTGCTTGTTATACTTAATTTTGATTTAAGTTTGTTTGAGAGAAATCTACTCTTACAGTGGAATATGCATATTCACAACACCGAGGAGACTCAGAATTCGGATTCACTTTGAAGAGATATTTTCAGATCAGTTTGAGGAGATATTTTTCCTGCCTACATCCTAGTTCTACCAGTGAAATATACTGCTTTTCTTTCTGTAACTGAAATTAATTCTATGTTGTATCTGTTTCCTACATGCACTTGTTCTCCTTGTTCCTCTCTGAACTTCTCTCAACGTCCTAGAGGCAGAGTAGAGAGGCAGAATCACCTCCCTAGACCTGCTGCTCATGCCTCTCCTGATGCAGCCCAGGATGTGGTTGGCTTTCTGGGCTGTGAGNTTTTTATCAGCGCGCTTGTAAAAGGCACTGATGAGGAGCGTGGATGGAGCCCTCCCTGGATCTTCATTCGCGAAGCCTAGCCACGACAACGATGACCCTTCGAGTTTATCCAGGTCCCTCTGGATGGCATCCCGTCCCATATGAATCAGGATTTGTCTCCAAAGATGTTTGCACACCTCAGAATGAATGCTGGTATTTAATCATAGAAACATTACGGTTGGAAAAGACCTCTGAGATTATTGAGTCCAACTGTCCAACCAGCACTACAATGTCCACCAATAAACCATGTCCCCAGCCACCACATCTACTCATTTTTTTAACACTTCCAGGGATGTGATTCCACCGCCTCCCTGAGCAGCCTGTTCCAATACCTGGTAAGCCTCTCATTGAAGAAATTCTTCCCAATAGTCAATCTGAATCTCCCATGGTGTAACTTGAAGCTATTTCCTCTTGTCCTATCAGTGGGAGTAGAGCCTGACCCCCACTTTGCTATAACTTCCTTTCAAGTAGTTGTAGAGAGTGGGAAGATCCCCCTGGAGCCTCCTGTTCTCTAGACTAAACAACCCTAGCTCCCTCAGCCACTCCTCATAACACTTGTGCTCCAGATGCTTCACCAACTTTGTTGCCCTTCTCTGCACATGCTTCAGCAGCTCAATGTCTTTCTTGTAGCGAGGGGCCCAAAACTGAATACAGTACTCGAGGTGCAGCCTCACCAGTGCTGAGTAGAGGGAGGGAATCACTTCCCTAGTCCTGCTGGCCACACTATTTCTGATACAAGCCAGGATGCTGTTGGCCTCCTTGGTCACCTGGGCACACTGCTGGCTGAAGTAACATGAATGAGTATAGGGATGTTGTTAAGATTTTTTTTCAGATTTTTTTGTAAACTGCACTGAAATTTCATGTGCTTAAAGCTGCAAAAGAATGTGAAAAAGTATTTAAGAAAAATAGAGCAGAGTGGAAATTCCAAAATGCTGGAGAGCAAATAAAAGCCCTAAAATTAGTTATTCAAAATCACATGCAGAAACATATGCACAAGAAGACACGCATACACAGTTACAATGGAAACAGGGACAGTCACTGTAGCAGAGTAAGACATTTGCTTATGACCTTTTGAATCACCATTTCAAATCTGTGTTTTAGTACTCATACAGCTCTGGTGTCTGGGGAATTCATACACAAAATCTCAATCTTCATCAAAACGCCTGTAGATCATACCGAAGATTTTCAAAATTTGTGACCATTTTGACATCTACTTTTCAGTTTTGCTGAAAATGCCACTGTGGCAAGAAATAGGCTTCATGTCTCTCTGAAAACAGGCTACAAAACGAGCACATTTTTAATAAGCAAAACTGCCTCAAATGCAGGGAAACAAGTGTGATGTTAATCTGAGTCATTTAACTGAGTAACACTTAATTATATGTTCTTTAATTTAAAAGTTAGGAAAAATATCAAGATACACATCTTTCACATTAAGAAGATGGTATTTGATGCATGACTAATTTTAATCTATTGATAATTTACCATCCAGCCCACTCTTTATGGGATTTTTAGTGTTCAATTTTTTTTTATTTCAGGGTGCTGGAAAAAAATCTAAACGTTATAAGAAATTTCATTATATGACGTGATGATACATTTCTTATATGCTTGTTTGTATTTTGGAATTATTAGAATATTCTAATAGAACGGGAAATAAAAAAATCTTTAAAAAGGAAGAAGTAAAACACAAATCAAGGAAAAATTCAGTAGGAGGAATAATTAAACAAATGGAAACCAAAATACACCAATGAGACTCATTCTCCTTTTTTATGACTGAAGTAATATTGTTCATTGTTTTGTTAATGTGTGTTCTGTGGAGACTTTATGTAATCTATGCAAGAGCTACCTGTCAAAGACAATTTGAAGGATGATTCTGTTGGACATCTTTTTGGCAGAATGAGATAAAAACTTCAGGGAAATGGACAAGAGGTTCCACTTCATAAACACATAGACTTCTATTAATTTTCCATATATGGAGAATTTTGAATTAAACAGAAAAACAAAAACAGGTGATGATGAATTTAAAGGCTGCATTATCATAGAATCATAGAATCCTAGAATGGGCAGGTTGGAAGGGACCCTAAAGATCATCTAGTTCCAACCTCCCCACACTGAGCAGGGATGCCAATCACTAGACCAGGTCACCCAGGGCCACATCCAGCCTGGCCTTGAACACTGCCAGGGATGGGGCACACACACAAAAAACCAAACCAATCAATACCAACAGGTCACAAGGACAGGCATCCTAAGACTGGACAGCAAGGCCTGTATTTCCAAAGTTAACTCCTGTAGACCACATTCACTCCTTTTCCTGCAAAAGTAACCATTCAGAGATGGAACTGGTGGCTAGCGGACCTGGACTCTGGGCTGAAGTAAATGAGAGCTGAGATTTTTGGCTTGTGGCAAAATTTGTTTACAACAACAGATGCAACAGAACTATGTCCTACAACCTTCAGCTTGTCTTCATCATGATAAGGAGCTAAGCAAACTGCTTGAGAGAGAAAGTCATTGTTATCTCCCAGAGTATATGTTCCATCCAAAATCCAGCACATGCTGTCGCTCAAGAAAGCTGACAGTCACAATACCAAGACAAAGTAAAATCAATCAAACTGGAAAACTCAACCTGAAACAAAAAGCAACAGTGGTCAATAGGCTTCAGAAAAAAAAAAAATTACAAAAGAACAAGAATGTCATTGTAGTTTATTGAAAATGCCCTAACCTCCTCATGGACTTCCTGAAATAGATGTGCTGCCTTTGTACTGTGAACATGCATTATTTGGGTGACAACTGCATAGAGGTGTTGTATTTATGGAAAATCAGAGCATAAGAGAAAATGGGTCCTATGAGAAATTGTGCTGCAGTATATTTTCAAATACTAAAACAATTCATCTGATACTTCCTCGTGCTTTTATCTGTTTTTTAAAACATAAATGTACTCAACAGCCACATTTTAATGTTGAAGTTTTAGTAGATGTTTGTACAAAAACCAGAATGGTGCTTCGGAATTTTTTTTTCAAAGGTGGATTATCAGAAATTACAAGTAGATGGAATATATGTATCACTAGATTGTACAAGGTAGAAATACTTCAGAAGTCTTGAGATAATTGTTGGAACAAAGTTTTGGTTTTTTTTAAATTATGGTCATTCTAAAATGAGCCTTCTCTGTCTTTTAAACAGCAGGATTTCTCTAATACTGTACATGCCTTTATAATTACTTTACTTGAGTGTAATACTTCAATGAAGACCAGTTAATTAAATTAAATTTCTCCCTATTGGTACCTCAATCAAAATGCACTCTACCCTCATTATGTTATCCGTAGGAGGCTAACATTGTAAGTGCTATAAGAAAAGCTGATTTTAATGAGAATGATCATAATGTATTATACTTGAGAGTCAACTTACAGAAACTTTAAATGTCATCTAATGAAGTACTATATATTAAGATGAGAGGGTAAACATTTCAGTAGTAATTGGTTCTGTTTAATATTGTCCTTTAAAATATAATGTTATTTATTACTTATTTATGACAGGCATCTACTTAGAACATTACATTGCACGCAAATTGCAGTAACAAAGCTTCCATACATAAATGTTTTTCTCTTTCTTAATAATTAGGACAGTAATCACTAAAATTTTCTCTGAAATGACATTCACCATCACCTCCTGCAGAGCTGTTTAACAATGACAGCTTAGTAACGTATTCGGAAGAACTCTTTTTTAGAACTGTGTACAGGATACATCCCAATTACATTAACATGGTTTCTCTGTAAACTGGATATCCATAGTAGATATGATAGAATATTCTTTTTCTAGCTACTAAGATCTTCTTTTAGGTAATGAATGTATTCCATAACCATAAAGGTAGCCAGAAGTTAAATTAGGAGTGATGAACCACTAAAGTACTAGATTAAGGATTAAGGCTTCATGCACACTTTTTCGTCTCCTGGCTGACAGCAGAATTCTAGTGCCATTACCAGAAACATACTAGCATGATGAGGAACTTTCTGTTAACAAAACAAAGTCTTCTGCGTAAAACCTAGGAAGCGGCTAGAACATTATGCAAAGTAGGGCCATAGGCTATCTCATGTCTGGCTCCATTGGTCTTCTCTACTCAGATACATTTTGCTCAATCTGAACCTCACAATATCACCATTGCATACACCCTGTAAGGTCCATGTTTACCAAATNACACTGTTGGCTCATGTTGAGCTTCCTGTCAATTAGTACCCCCAGGTCCCTTTCCGCCTCGCTGCTCTCCAGCCACTCTGTGCCCAGCCTATAGCTCTGCATGGGGTTATTATTGAAGATAGCTGCCAAGCTGCCTTGTTACTCAGATGCATCTTACAAGGTCTTAGACATGTTCAGAGAAGAGGAAAATAACACCTTGATTGGATCTCTATGATGCTCCACCAGAAAAAAAAGCAATATTGGAAGATAACAGTGTTCAAAAAAACAACAGTGGATGACTACTGTACAGCAATAAACTGACGTAATCTGTGTTGATGATGGCTAACTGCAACACTATGATGTTGACTGCAACATCATATCTTTATCAGGTACCTCATTTGGAGCAAACGTTCACTTTCTGTTCCATTTCTGACAGAATTTTCCATGCCACATGCTGTGACAGGACTTCTGAATTTGAGCTTTTATGCTACGAACTTTTGCATCCACAAAAGAAGATGCATACTAAGCAGAACACAGTATTTGCTTGTTTTGAAACCCAAACTAAGTGCTTTTGCACCTTGTGTCCTAGTAAAAATAGTGTTGCCACTGCTAGAAGTAACAGGCTAAAGACTTTATGCAAACTGTCTGGCCTGTTAGGTTTGTTGTCAACCAGTTCTGAGAACCTGCAGTGTGAAACAGAGTTGAACAACAGGATTCTCCTCTTTTGATGTCCTTCTGTGATGGCCTTATTGTTAGGTTCAGAAAGCAAAATTCATTATTGCTTCTCAGTAGTCTCCATACAACTGATCACGACAAAAGATCTTTAACTTTTCACATTCACTAGCTGAAGAAAATTATGAGGAAAAGGATTTATTTAGTCTTCTGTATTGTCTGAAGCACTGGAGCTCATTTTAAGAGCGGGTAATGCAAGACTTAAGTGGTGAGTGCTCCTTTCCCTATCTTTTACTGACACTTCCTACACTAGCTCTAAACTACATTGGTAGGTAACATAGGTGTTTTCTCAGTGACTCACTTCCTTTTCCAGGAGATGTATCAAGATATCACAATAAGTCTGAAAGAAGATCTTCTGAATATCAATGCACCAAGTCAAATTAAGACAACACTGAACAGAAGGAATATTACTTGCAACTGATCACGACTTGTCCACAAGTGTTTTCCTACTGTTAGGGCACAAACTGTTGATTAGAAAGTTTATTAAAACATAAATCTTCAAAGAACTGCTCACAACTGACCAGCCTCTTGCTATAAACTTTTACCACAAGCAGAACAGAGTATTTCCCAAATCACTATATTATCACATAATCACAAAAAAAAAAAACAGTATTTTCCACCTTGCAGTCTTTTTGAAATACAAATATATACAAAATTTTATAATATTACTAAAGGTATTTAAAGGAACAGTTTAGTTTATATTCCTGTAAACTTTGCTTTGAGGTTTCCAGGTTTGGTAATAAGCAACAGAATTTTTCAGAATTTATGTTGAATCAGTTACAAGTGTGTATGTTTGAAAGCCAAAGCTGGCCCTACAAAAATGCCATTCACAAACTTCAGATAGACAGCTCTGAAAAACTTCTGCCTCAGCCCAGTCATCACATACTAGGATAAAGGGTTTTTGTAATGATGAAGTGCATCATTTTTAATGAAAAAAACAACAACCCAATCATTCTGAAGGTTTTTTAGCTGTTCTATGATTAAAGAATATGTGTGATTATATGACATACTTCAACAAAAGTACAAAAAACCCCATAAAACAGGCAAGAGTAATTAAAAAAAGAGGTACAAATTTGCCAACTCTTAAGGAGTTGGCATACTCTCAAGGTATGTACAGGAAAACAGTGAGAAGCATTTTTGTACAGAGACTTGAATATAATTCTGACAAATGGAGGAAAAAGAAAAAAAGAATTTGAGCATGTTTGGGAGAAGTTATTATCTGGGAAAGAAGAAAGAAAAGTCAATTCAAGATTAATTCAAATAAATTAACTTGCCTAGCATAGACTATTAGAGGTATGTAGTGACTCAAAAAATTCCACCTTCTCATTTTAAATGTTCTTGATTGTTCCTAACCTGCTGGCAAAATTGCAGGTGCTACTCACATGAGATTGGTTCTCTGTTACACTGAGAGCCTTCTTATCCTTTTCTATTTCTGCAGTGACAGAATTTATGATTTGAGCAATGTTAGCTGGATTTAATTTCTCTGTTCTAGATTGTTAAACTGTTGTTGATATATTCTGTGTGGGCACAATGTTTTCTAATTTTACCTGTTTCTATTTGGTTAAATCGTATTTTTGCATTTCATTTGTTCAGGTCCATTGATCTTTGCATGTTTCTTTCATTTATTTACAATCTCAAACTGTTTCTTGGTATCTATTCACTGATTTACCACTTATCCCTCAACTTTTTCTTTCTTTGTCATGTGTTCTTAAATTAGTTCCCCTCAGATCTTATCTGCCTTAAACTCAAGGGTAGACAAAGATGGGTAGAAAGCTGATGGAAAAGAAATTCTCAGGTAACACACACACAGAGGACAAACCATTAATATGAATATAGAAGTAGCAGCTATAGCTCAGAATATGGCAGGAAAATGTAGAAATTTAATTCTCTAACACTGCCATATACCTTACATGAGAAGCAATAGAATTCCACTCATTTTCTTTTGGAAAATAAGCAAATATTAACTTACAGCTCATACATAAAGTGAGATTGAAGTGAAAATAATTTAAAATCTTATTTCAAGTTGACAAATTGCAAAATAGTCAAAGGTAAGATTATTTTAAAAATGTGGAAACAGTATTACATGGTAAGCTTCCAAGACTGTATATATTAACTGATTTAAACTTTATCTTTCTAGTAAATATCAGAACAGAGTATTTCCCAAATTTATTCCAATCATATTCCGATTATGCTTTTAAGGTAAGTGGAGTGGAATACAAATAATTGAGCCATTGCTGAAGCTCACCAATTAGTGTAGTAACCAAATCTGATCTTGGAATGGACTCTGATAGCTAGCTAAGTTTCTTGTCTGGAACACAAACAAGAACAAATGTTCTACTACCACAAAACACTAAAGAATTGTAGCATTACTTTTTTTACTTAAAATTACTTTTACAAGTTTAACTGGTAAGTGTTCCACAATAAAAGAACTTTGATGTCTGCTCTTCAAAACTGACATATTTTGTCAGTCCAATTGTGCTTAAAATAGATATATATTCAAGAGAGGATATTTAAAGCTTACAGCAACAATCATCTTCTGTGGGAACTGCTTAATAAGTGAAATAATTTTTGGAAGTTCAAAGTGATCATGCATATAGACAGGAAAGTATTCTTAATTCTTCTTTTTTCATTTAAGATAGCTGTTCCTTGTATAACTTCTCTACCAGAAAAGAGAAAAATTAAAGCTAGTCTTACTACCAAAGCCAGATTAGGTTGATCTTAAAAAGGGTTTATGGCATGTAAGACAGAAATAATTCAGAAGGTTTTGGGTCACCCAATAGAAATGACTAGCTCCTGGTTTAAAAGACAGATGTCATATCTCTGTTATGGCTCACAGAATAAAATATGTCCACTTTCTCTACTGCTGAAGTGAAAAAAATACTATTTTATTTTGTAAAATTGTTATGACTTATGATCATAATAATATATAGATCGCTAAAGCAAAAGAAAACAAAAACAGATGGAAAGACTGTTGTTGTCAAAAGCCTCTAACCTGTTTGGAGTGAGTTATATTGCAGTACTGCTGTAGCTTTTTGCTCCGTCCTCAAGGTACTACAAAATTGCTTTAAATTCATTGATAAAGAAATTGTTTTTCTTATATGTTCTCACCAAAAACACAGCAAATACTTTAAGTGATATACAATCAGTAAGCTGAAATTCAAGCCAGAAAATATGTCACAATGTTAGTCATACTGACCAACATAAAGTCAGTCAGCAATTTAGTATCATATGAAGGATAGAAAACACTAGTGAGAGAAGTCAAAATAATCATGGGATCTGCACATTTGATGAGCTTTACAAACACTAAAGAACCAAGAACAATATTTCATTTGCCTTTTTACACACCTGCAATTCTAATATATGGCAGCAATTAAATCTTACAAACAGAAGTTGCAAGGAATTTTGGTACAGCTTTAAAGATTAAATACGCTTAGAGAGATTCTGATGATCCTTATGTCTAACTAGAAAAGTAGCCATCAGTTTTGCTGGTTTAGGACTTGTTGTCTTTGAGGCAATCGAACCTCTGTTTGCTTTAGTAACAATATAGCCTAACAATTATTCCTCAAGTGACCGATAGCGCTAGAGAAGAAGTCAGATGTACTTTAAGTCTATAGGCTCTTATTTATGATATGCTCTCATAGCACTCTCTCACCAGTTTTATAACCTCAAACTCCTCCTTTTAAGTTTACTAGATGTGGTGGGTTGACCTGGGCTGAGTGCCAGGTACCCACCAAGGTTCTCTATCACGTTCTCGCCCCACACCTCCCATGGCACAACAAGAGGGAGAGAATGGATGGAAACAGCCCGTGGGTTTTAGTAAAGGCAGTTTAATAAGCAAAATAAAGAAAGGCAAAGCCACGCGCGTGAAGCAAAGCAAAGCAAAGCAAAATTGAGCTTTAGTCTCTACTTCCCATAATAGGCGATGTCTGGCCCTTTCCCGGGAAGCAGGGCTCCGGAACGCGTAGTGGTTGCTTGTGGGGCAGACGTCTTCTTCCCGCCCCCTTCCTTCCCCCCCTCTGCCCTTTATCCCTGAGCTGATGTCATATGGTATGGAATAGCTCTTTGGTCAGTTTGGGTCAGCTGCCTTGATTACGTCCCTTCCCAGGATCTTGTCCACCCTGTTGCTTTGGTGCTATACCAGCCTTGTAGCAGTCACAACATCACATGTTATCTTCAATCTGAGGCACAGCGTTTCTGAAAACTGTATGGGAACATTAACTCCATCTCAGCCAAACCCAATACACTAGACTAAATGTATTTACAGTTCACAGCAGTGTAATATTTGCAAAGTGTTCATCTCACAGACTTAGGGCTTCCTTCCAATAGACCATCCAAGTCATACTGGAAATGACAAACATCAAGGATGTCAGATATTATTGACTACTAGAAATTGAACATGAAAGAAATGCTTTGTCATTACTCTCTCTGTGCTTCTATACCAAAAGGCAAGCCAATGGCTCTGGAATGAAGGCACAAATATTAATTACTGTTAATGGAGCTTCTGGATTGATTATGCACACACACTTATGTCAACCTCTGCCTTATTCCAAGGGACATTATTTGTCTTCCATTGTCCTTCTAATAAGATATGCTTTGCTACACTGTTCCAGACCACTGTGTATAGCAATAAGTGACAATCTTTTTCAGGGTATCTTAGTAAGAAAACACGTTAACGATAAAAAGAGGAACAAAATGACATTTTTATTTTGTAGGAATTAAAAATGAAAAAAATCTAAATATATGAGGAGAAAACTGACCAAAAGGAGATACGACAGAAAAACTAAGTTCTTCAGTGTGATCTCATGATCTCTTGCAAAAATCATACAAAATATATGGGATTGGAAAAACACAAGAATTAAGAAAAAGTAAAGTGATACTGTATTTAAAATACTTGTCTAATATTATATCCATATTAGGAAGTCCCTGGTTCTTACTATTTAAAAATAAAATAAAAAAAATCTATGCCTAATCCAGTATTACAGTCTTAAACAGAAAAGGAATACAGAGAAATCAATGTAAGCATATAATATTTTAATTCCAGTTTCCTGATGAGGGTAGTTCTCAAATACATCTCAACACAGATGGATATATAGAATGCTCATGAATAATACATATATTTTCCATCCTCAAGTAAATCATTTATTCCTGTAATTACAAGTCAGAGAAGCTATTGAATGACTCCTGTAACATGTGAGTCTTGACATGTTTTCTTCACATTGATCTTATTCTGTATTAAACAATTCCTAATGAGATCAGTTTATTTTGCAATTTAGTTGCTATTGAAACAAATTTAAAAACTTGATATTTTGTAATGTATAATTGTTGTCATTCACTCATTTTTACAGAGAGTATTTAAATAAACTTTTAATGTATTTTAAATTAAATTGCAATGATGTGCTGGGATGAAAATAAGAGTAAATGTTAAAGGATAAAATTCAGTGGTTTTATGCACGCAAAACAGTCTTCTTTTATGCATCACAGAAAAAAGTAACCCAATCTTCTGTCATAAAGAGAATGACTCTACCTGACTAATATTAATCTTTGGTATGATTTAAAATATATCCCCTTTGAGGGGAAAAAAAAATCAAAACAAATCCTTGTCATTAACATCAGTCCTGCATCATTCCTCTAGAAACTGGCTTTATTCCATGTATCCACACTATGTACCCCTAAGTATGGTTGATAATAAGATAGTTACTTAGGTGAAATATGTGATTTCTGATTAGTAAATATTGAGTCATTATTCAGCCTATACTACAAATTTACATATTAGAGTCTCCTAGACAAAAACAAACAAAAACAAAAAAAAACCTTGGAGTTTCTAACTGAGCCAAAACTTTAACACTAGCACAGGAACAGTAAAATAAAAACAACCTAATAAAATGCAAAATGCCAGTATTACTATGTCATATGAACTATAGGTTCTTATGTACAATTGAACATATGGAATTGTGAGCTTGATAGAAACCTATGATTTCTTGGGAAAAGGTGATCCTTTAACACAGAAGAGGATTTTTAAATCCCATTTTGTATTGAAACTTTTTTTTTCTTGTGAGAAAAGAAGTCTGAAAGAGATTTTTAAGCTGCATTCATCTCAGGAATGTATTACAAGAAATTCCAGTTATGGATAAAGCAGCTGTCCTGAAATTCATACAGCTATTTTCACCCTTGAGATCTTCCCTTCTCTTTGCTAAATACCTGTACTGAAATTTTACTTAGACTCTAAGAGATTTTACATATCTTAAATTTAAGAGCACAGATCAGCATTCTTTTTTTGTGTCTATATTTACTTTGTATTTCTTTATATACTTAAGAATAATAATGAATGACTGAAACTAATTTGTCTTCTGCCTTAAATTGCTGTTTCATACTTTGCAGCAACTGCTAGTGGTATATATTAAAATACAGTCATACTGTCATATGAGCATAGTCAGATGCTGTCATTTCTTGTAATGTAACTGATCATCTAACTATGTACATACAATTTGATTATGTAGGAATAAGAGTAATCAACTTGAAATTTCAGAATAGGATTCTTTTGGCTCAAGCTTGTATTACCTGTTTTCAAAAAGTGATGTGAGAATTGTTAATTATCACTACAGAAAGTTGCTGGTTAAATTGAAAACCTTGGGTTTATATTAACATATTAGTAAAATACACAATCATAATGAGTTTAGTAAGAGTTTCGATGAATAAATAGGTAGTGCAGAATATACTTTGTTTTATGATCTTGTTCCACTCTTGCACAACACAGGGTTCCAACTAATACTACAGTATTATATGACATTCAGGTATATGCAATGGATATTAACTGCAATTATTTACAAGTAGGTTTTCTAAATTATCCAGTTAAAAATATAGTTAATACAAGTCTAAAAAAAAATGTGTTCCACAGATTTGAATAGATATCAAACTCTATCTAGACACTATTAAATTTCACAATGCTGATATTACATATGACCTCACAGGCTTGCTAAAACTACAGCACAGTAACAGTTACAGAATTCTGATTTACAGAATTTAGGATGCAAAAATATATTTTCCTCTACAGATGAATACACATAGGATAAGAGAAGAAATGTAATAATATTATCAAAGTTATCACTGATACAAAGATTTATCATAAGGCTAAGAATGATAACAAAATTATTTATTTATGGTCTGCATTTAGAACTGCCATTTCAGATTAAAATAGATACCTTATTCAAAATAAATCAGTATCAGTGAAGCCTATTCTGTATATAATAATTAAGATCATACCTAAAATCTATTCTTTTACCAGCACATGGAAAAGTTTTTCTAAGGGGAAAGTCTGCCCTGAAGTAGAAACTCGTGCTGTGGAAAAAAAAAAATTCAGTGATAATTAAAAAAAATGTTACTAAAACTCCAAATATAGGGTAGTCTTCTCTCCATGTAACTATCCTGGCTCATCCAGACCACTAGCTTATCAGGAAAGTCAGTAAGAATCAAACACATACATCTGGCAAGGTAATTTTGCCTATTAATTTGATTGATCCATCTCTACTGACTGAATATTCATCATCCATTCATCATAGCTGAATCATTTCAGATTCCCCTACAAAATCCCATACTCTTAGGGGATAAATTATTTTTTTACCTTATGACATCTGCAACTGGCAAATCATTTCAGGGTATCTCTTTATAGTTCAAAGGAGTGTTAAGTATAAATCTAATGTAGGTGGTATGTCCTAAGGACTTCGCTGCCAGCGTCCAAGCTTGCTAGGCCCTGGCAGATGAACCTTAGGACTAAAGGGTGGGTCCAGCTCTGTACATGCTGTGTCTCACCTAAAAAAAATCCATTGCGCAGGCTCGAGGGTGCTATCTGCTAGCCTCTTTTTATCAGCACGCTTGGAAAAGGCGCTGATGAGGAGCGTGGATGGAGCCCTCCCTGGATCTTCGTTCGCGAAGCCTAGCCGTACCAATGTAGGTGGTAATAGAACTGTAATAGAGAGAACTCTGGACTATCAACTTGTGGATAGTAAAATTATCTGAAACATTTTCCCTTGGTTGAACAAATACACAAGAATTTTCATTTGTAGGTAACATTATGGAGAGGAAAAAGACATAGTGCACATCTGACGTGTCTCCAAGTCATCATTCTAACAAAGAAATTAAAAAAACCAATGTAACACTCTATGCTTTCAATATAGTTCTTATAAAACTGGAATTAAATGAAAATTTTGTATAAAAGAATGTGATTTCAGTTTGAGAAACTACACTGTGAATCTGCAAACACTTTGATTAATACCCTGTTAAGATAACAGCCCAGTCAACTGCAATATCTTTTATAATCTTAATAGTTTTTAGAAAGCAATGAAGGAGTAATAATTTTGTTCCATTTCTAACAATGTAGCATTGAAACAACTGAAGTGCATTCAAGGAAACTACAATTCTATTATTCTTTTTTTGCATCCCTTGGAGTACAATGATTACATTGCATTTGTTTGTTTCATAAAATAATGTTAAAAACACAGCCTCAACTGTTAACTTTTCCAGCAATATTTACTTGTCGACAGTACAGCTTCTCCATTACTTGAGAGCTTAAACTTAACGTCAGTGTGTAATAACCACATTATGTTTACTAGCTACTGAGTCTTTGTTTCCATTGACTTAATATAATCAGGATTGAACTAAATTCTTCCTTTATAGAGAATCTGCCTGAATAAACACTGAATAAATCATAAGAACCACCAGATTTTGGACATAGCATTCTCTCCATGGAAAAACGTCAGCTATCAAACTACGCAGACTTCTGCAGCAGTGACTTGTTCTTCGTGTAGTAAGAAAGACTACCAGTATTAAGACTATTCAGAAAAATAAAGTTTGGCAGAATTTGGCTCCAAATATTCTAAAGGACTAAGAATTATGTGAACTTTTCCTCCCATTGTTTTTATTGCTAAAGCAGTCTTTGAACTTTACTAGTTTAAACCAGCAGTGCTGTCTAGTGAAAAGTACTGAAGTAGATGTAGAATATGATGTGATAGAACATATATTTATTTCTAAGTGTTATTTGCATTTAGAGCATATTTACATTAAAATAAAAATAAATACAATAAAAAAGATGAGACTATTAAGCAGATTACTAGTCCCATTTAAGTCTAACTTAAACATCTAGCTAATATTGAATTAGAAATGTGGAAAAAGATGAAGAAGTGATACACTATCCTCTGCAATACAATAAAGTAGTCATCCAAAAATACAACAAAAGTGGGAAATTTTCAGTTCTGTCATTTGCTTAAATGAGCTTGATTCTTGCCACCTATAACAATACCTAACTACTGGACTAGTGATATTGTGGAATAGGTATATAATCCATCTTTACTAACAAAATATTTTTTTTCTGGACTGCTTGGGGATAAGTAATTCTTTTGTTTAAAATTGGTTCCTTTTTTATTAATCTATAATTAATCTCAGGCACAGTCTGAAAATCCCTTGTGGTCTCCTGTGGCCCCTGGTGCGANTGACGACGACAACGATAATTAATCTATAATTTTGGGATACACTGGCTTCTTATAATTATTTTAGAATATAGTTTGATATTACCAGCTTAATTGTCAGGGTTCTTTGTTTAATAGATATTTTTATTAACAATGGATTTATTACACTTAGGTTTTGAATTAATGTCTTCTCAGAAAACAACAGTCAAAGTCTAACCATTTGCTTTAAATGAGGATAAAGAAAAATAACATTCTGAGCTCCAAATTTCTACCTCAATGTTTTCTCTCCTTTCTAGAAAGTTTATTACGTTTTGATATATTGGCTTGGTTATATTTTCTGCCCTTTCATACCAAGTTAAGAATACTACTTTCTGCCAAAGGTTTTCAGAGAGTGTAATTAAAAGTTTGTCTCCCTGTTTTTATTTAGCTTTTCCTGGCATTTGATTAATTTGGCAGCAGATGGTGGGTTTGTTTATTAACTTGTGCATAGTAATTAAAGCAGTGCTTTAACAGAGACACACAAGAAATATGTTCTATTTATATTTGAGGGGAAGACTTTTTAAAAAAATCTACACAACATGAAAAGCATTTTTTAATTTAATTCTTAAATATGGAGGTATCTGGGTGGAATTATATAACTGACTTTATAGTAATTCTTTCCTTATAAGAAATATATTAACAGGTATTTTAATTTGTGTGCTGGAAATGTGTCCTGCAACAAAAATAATTCAGAAATGCAATATGTTAATCAGATATATGTACATAGGAGAGTGACAAAATGTCCTTTGGCACAAAGACTTCCATGTTTTAAACAGTCCAGTCATTCACAGTCCTCAATATTTGACTTAGGAAACAGATTTATGTCCATGACAGGTAATCAAGAGTTTCACACTGATAGTATATCTATTGGTAACATGCTGATACTCAGCAGCCATTTCTTATAGAAAACTGAATCTAATTTTTTGTGAAGAATAGAATAAATTCTCCTAGTTGGTAATTCTGTAAGAATAAAAGCATACCATTACGCATAGCAATATAATTAACAACCCAGCTTATACCTCTATTCTATTAATACAAAATTATCTACTTCAAATGGAATTTGACCATTTATTTATTAAATAACACATTTTATTTTTAAGATATTGTCTTTTTAATCTTCAATATTTACAGCCCATTTAATTGTCTGTTCTAAAGTAAAGATAGATGTCTATGCTATAAAGTTATACAAAATTTACAATGTCAATAAAAATGTACTGGCTTTTGTATTGTTGTCTACAACTACCTGAAAGGAGGTTGTAGCGAGATGGGGGTAGGTCTCTTCTCCTGGGTTAACAGTGAGAGGACAAGAGGAAATTGCCTCAAGTTGCACCAGTGGAGGTTTAGATTGGATATAAGGAGGAATTTCTTCACTGAAAGGGTTGTTAAGTCTTGGAACAGGCTGTTGAGGGAGGTGGTGGAGTCACTATCCCTGGAGGTGTTTATACTACTTATAGATGCTCTACTTAGGGACACGGTTTAGTGGTATGTTAGTGATAGGTAGATGGTTGGACATGATGATCTTCCAACCTTAATGATTCTGTGTGAGTCTGTGTTGTTACTCCTTTTCCGCTCTACAACTTCATATACAGTGAAAAGCCAGTAAATTTTATCCCATAACTTGAGGAGGAAGATGCCTACGACCTCAGGCATATACTGACCCTAACCTGGCTAACAATCTCAGCATTTAAGAATGGAACTGTAAAATAAAATAAAAATATTTATAATATTTTATAATAATATAATTATTATATTTATAATTATATTATTATTAATAATTATAAATATTATGATGAGACATAATGCCAGTGAGACTGGAATCTTAAACAAAGTTAGCCTCATATAAGCAAAACGAATTATACCAGGATGCAAAAAAAGATAAATTACTTTCAACAGAGGAAGGATGGATTGCTTCATTAACTGTATGAACAACTGGAGAAAAAGATATACTACCTTACAAGACAGAACAGACTTATTTGATAGTATCTGAAAACCCTTCATAGATAACAAAAACACTAATGACACTTTCAACGCACTGAAATAACAGATTACATGCAGGGAGAGCTCAATCATGATTTTACTTTTTCACTGCTCTTGCCAGCCCAACAACATGCCAGGATAACAAATACAAACTAATAAAATTATATTTGCTTGCTCAGATTCTTGAACAAGTATGGTAGTCATCTTTTAGACTTTTATTACAGTGATGAATGATAGGCAAAATTACTTCATGTGAAATTAAATTATATCAACATATATAAAAGTCATGTGAAAGGAAAGAACACATGGACTATCTACTTTTGTACGCATTCATTCTGGAATGGGTTGTAGTTTCCAATACTGAAGTCTCACTACTGTCTAAAAGTCTGTGGAAAAATTTCAGGTCAATCACATGAATGAAAAATGATGTCTATACTAAGCTGTTTATTCTGTTTGTTTTCCCAGGGGCTAGCACAGAACCTCCAGCTGCATTGAGGGCAGACTCTTAATCACTTAAATTTTATTTAACAGTGAAAACAAGAACACATGTAGGTCCTCACAAAGGACCAAATGACCTACATATGGCTGGGTGTGTAGCTCCACTCAGTCCCATAAATATTTATTTATTTGTAACTGCTGTAGCAGAACATCAAATTACAAGTATTCTCTATGTCCATACACTGCTTAAGGTGTCTCTAAATATTCTCAGTACAGGCATTAAATAATAATAGCTAGAATAAATATTGACATGTTGTTGTGTAGCAATAACTATACAACTATATTTTTTCACAGCAGAAGTAGCTGTCTCTCAGCAATGGAGTGATTACAACTAGCCAATCCACATTCTTGACTGAAGAGGTGTGTCAGCTCTTCTTTGTTTGAAATACTGGTATACACGTGCAAAACCAGATTTTTACAACCTGAGAAAGTTTCGTATGTAGGGGAGAAACAGATCTGTTGCTTAAAAATGACTAAGTTTGCTTGCTTACAAACTTAAGTTCAAATATTCAAAAGCTGACACTGAGGACTTGCTGTGTAAACAGGTAACTAGTTCATAGCTCAAGTTTAGATGACACATTTGGCATAAATCAAAGGTTTTATAATACTACGTTTAAAATAGCATTTCTACATTATTTTACCTAGTTGCTTTGTTTAGTCTTGGGAACTTTTAAGCCATTTGGGATATGGATCACCCATTTTTTCTAGTAATATCAGTACTGTGGAAACTTCTTTATTATCTTGTAACCTTACAACTGAGGCTTGGTGCTTACAGTAGTCAAAGAGTGGAGAAGCACAGTGATGCTCACAAATTCCTCCAGGGACAGAAATTCTCAGCTTTTTACTAAAGAATTCCTTCATAACTCCATGTCTGTGAACCTGGAGAAGGGGCAGTGAAACATAGCACAGGAGACTGGTAGCTAAATATTGAAGGAGCTCAGAAAATCATAGAGGTTTCTGAAATCAAATGATAACATACTACTAGGGCTATAAGTTCACCCTCACTACATGATAAAAAGAAATAGTGATAACCAGATAACAAACATTTAACCACAGAATCATAGAATAATTGAGATCAAGGGGGACCACTGGAGGTCATTACAGTCCAACTCCTATGTTCAGTGAGGGACATCTAGAGAGGGTTGCCCAGGACCATGTCTAGGCTGCTTCTGAATATCTCCAAGGATGGACATTTCACTACTTTTCTGGTTCTCCATATAGATTTGCACAATTTATTAACTTGAGAGAGATATGTTACCCAAAGCAAAAATGTTGTTATGGTCTGTGAAACCATCTCAGTTTAGGTCCTGACACGGATTAGAAAAAATAGTCTAGTGACAGCTTAAGTCTACTTGTAATTATAACCACAGCTGAAATTCTCCAGCAGGTAACTGAAGAACAAAAATACCACAGACAGACAGAAACAAAGAAAGACTGATCATAATTAAATTAGGCAGTTTGCATATTTAGTTATGTGTTTAAGATATAAATGTGCAGCATTTCTGACTACAAGAGTTTGGACTCCTAGTCAAAATGGCATATGAGACCGAGTGACATATTTCATACTTAAAAGGGATTTATGTCAATTATAGAACCAACTTCAACTTCTTTGTACTGCCTTGGTCACTGATTTTGCTGTTTGGTTTTGATAAGTTACATCACACCCCTGAAGAACTACAGCTTTCAATGTACCAATGGACCAAAAAACCCCATCGTTAAGACAAAAATATATTTTTGCAATAAGACATAAAAAGGATGAAATTAGCAGTGTGAAAGGTACTAGTTATATTCCTTTTATGGAAAAGTCATAAGTGATCTTTGTTCTTGGGCACTATTTCAATGTATAATGCATGTATTCAGATGTGTTTGATGTCTTCCTCATTTTTTACACTATGAGAATCACTGCTTACTGATAACATGTTTCAAAGTTATTATTTTCATTTGGCATCCCTGGCATTAGAAACTATATATAGTATTCCTACTTACCATTGTACAGCTCAAAACAGAAATGGGAGGTCCATTAAGAGTCAAAATGATTTTGCTTCCCAAAAAGCTCTCCTTTCTTATTACAATATGGAATTCAGTAGTTCATATTTTACTTTAAGAAAGTCTGAGAAAAAGTAGTAAAAAAAATAATTACACATAGTATGAGACACGAGAAATTATGTTGCTTCAGTCGATGAAAATTTTCTTCTAACTCAGAAGGCACAGTAGTGGATATTACCTGAAAAATCAGGGTCAGTTATAATCTCAGTCATGTGAGATATGCACATAGAAACAAGCAACAGACCAAATCTTTTCTCCTTCCTTCATTAATCATTTTAATGCATGTCTTGCAGGATAGCCTTTGTCACTACAATGAAGATGGAAACTCCCTTTTCATAAGGAGTCACATGAAAAAGATGAGGAATAATAGGTGTAAGTTACTCCTAGGGAGATTCCAATTAGACAGAAGAGAAAGATTTAGCCATTGGAGTAATCTCCCCAGGAACTCGATTCCCCAACACTGGACACATTTAAGACTAAGCTGAAAGGAGTCTTGGTCCGTCTTTTCTAGACCATGCTTTTGACAAGGAAGGTTGGACCAATGATCCTTGATGTCCCTTTCAAGCTGGTATTTTATCATTCTAGGATATGCATATTTCCTTTTACACATAAGCATAGTGTGAACATGTATATCCTGATCTGAGTTAGAATAGAACTAATTCTGTTCAGTGTTGTTACTTTTCAGCTAAGTCTCTTCTAAGTAACTACACTTTCTGAGGTTAATGGCATGCTTTCACAGACAGTTGTCTGCTTCTAAAAGTCGTAACGCTAGATGTTTAGAGTTAGTACCAAGACGGTAAGATTGACGGAGAGATAGACAATAGGTTGGCAAAGGCATATAGTGCTTTCGGAAAACTCTATAAAAGAGTCTGGCAAAATAAACACTTGAACATAAGTACAAAGATCAGTGTTTATAGNGCCCTCCCTGGATCTTTATTCGCAAAGCCTAGCCATGATGATGAGTACCAAGAATTGGTGTGCAGATCAAGGTCACTGCTAAATCTTGTGTACCATGTTAGGGGTGCAAAATTAAAAAGTCATACCTGCAGGCAGGAGCAGACAGTTCAAGTGACCCTAAACTGACCAACTAGGTATTCTACCATTTCAAATATGTCATATTCAGTATAAAGCTAAAGGGATCACAAAGGTCAAGCTCTTCTTCAATGGCCAGCGTGAAGAAGGACTTTGTCCATTCTGCCTTCAATCCTGACCCTTCTAGAATCCAGCTCATGAATCCAGTTCCCATCTACCACTGAGGCCAGTCTGGGACTTCCCCAGTACTTTCTCACAGCATCAGTGGTGACAGTGAGGTAACTGCTATCAGACAGGTTAGATTCAATATTAGTGTTGTATGTATTTGCATATATTTTATTTTATTGTTTCTATTTTCATTAAAGTAGTTGTAGTTTTCTTTTCCAACTCTCTCTTATTTCCTTTCTTTTCCCTTTTTGAAAGGAGATTGATAGCATCTGTCACTGCTTCAGTGGCTGTTCCAGCCCTAACCCTTGACAATGTGATGAAGGCTGAGACTCTAACATAAAATAATATTAATAATGCATCAAATTGAAGATACATTTACCACTTTTACCACCAGAAGCTAATGTCCTGTGAATTGCAGCTACAGTTATCTGGTAAGGATATGGAAACTTTAACTTTATGCAGAAACTTTAAGTATCACTCTCTGTTCCCAAGGCAGGGATAGTAGTCAAACTTACCAAAGTTTAACAAAAGCAAATTATCTGGCAGTTATAAAGCAAATTTTAAATACAGTTTCTGGGCTACTAAAGAGGAAAGTGTTCACATGAAAAAATAGAAAATACAATTTTGTCTTCACTGACGTATTGCTTTAGTGATTTCTAAGCTGGCACTGGAGCATGTTTAACTAACACAGATAGTACTACTAATAAATACATAAATAAGTACCTGGAGTAAAACAAGCCCATGTAAGTGTCAAAGAGAAGAAGAAGTTTCAAATTGCCTTTCTCTGACCTTTACTGACAAGTCACCTGAAAAAATAAAATAGGAAAAGAGACAGTGCCCTAAACTATTAAATACAGTTGAATTTCTGTAAACCTTTGCACCCTCTTTCAGTCCAATCAGCTTCAAGACACCAGAATTCACCTCATCTGCCAATTCCAAGGTTTATTTAACAAAACATTCATGAGATATGCAGCAACATCATAATACCTAAATGAAAATGCATGTCTCACCAGTTCCCTCGTCAGATGGCTTCTTTGTCCCTGGGTAACTGAATATCAGGGGCTATCTTCCTTACAGAGTCTTTCTTAATACAACTGAAAAGGCATCCAAAAACCTTAGATTCTGCTTCCTTAGCTGTGTTTCTTAGCAAGATGTATATACACATATGAGAATGAAGGTATGCTGTTTAGGTCTCTAAGTGTTGCCATTTACTAATTAGACATAAACTGTAGTGATCTAATCTCTAAAGTAATGAAAAAGTGTTGCTCTGGTTTTCATTCACATACTAGTAAAACCGACATTTTCCTGTTTCCTCATGCATGCAATTGTTCTGAACATTTTAAATATCATTAGATGCTCAATGGCTAAAAGACAAAAAGTTTTATCAGCAAGATGAAGATTTAAGCCTTCACCTTAAAAAAGCCTAATTTTTTATTTGCATTATTAGACACATTAATTATACTGTAAAATTTGTATATGAACTAAGCATCATACATTTAACTGTAGAACTGAGACAAGAATAACTACAGAAGATCACACTACAGTTATATTCCAATAGGTCTTTGGGGCATCTATTGGGGATATTATCAGCCCAATTTCTGGGCTCTCTCAACCATGTGAGCAGGAAGTTATTTTAATAGTGTGAAATAATGTAATAGCCTAAAAAGCTAAAATATTCTTTTCTATAAATATAAATTATATAAATATAAATAATTATAAAAATAAAAATAAAATATAAATATAAAATAAATAATATAAACATAAAATAAATGATATTAATAATAATAAATAATCAAAATAATAATAAATTAATAAGTTTAAATATAAATATAAATATAGTCTTTTCTATAGTTCCTGTCATTATGAGTTGGGTTTTTTTTTCACCCACACATGCACTGTGGGTGCAAAACAGTAACACTGTTATGCATCTACAGTCTGCAGTACTGCATGAAAATAGCTCTGAAGTGAACTGAAAACCAACACACCAAGCAGGTAACTGACTTCCACATAAGCTCAAACTACATAGAACTTGTTGTTTTCCTCAACACAAAACACAGAGAACAATTCAGAATTCTATGTGTGAAATTCCCTCTTGAAATAAAAACTAGCAAAACCTTCAAAAATCTGTATAGAAAGGAATCTTCTCAGAATTTATGAATGAACAGACATCACTTCTCAAACTGATAAAGTGAAAAGCTTGCCTATTGATGAATTAAGTAATGTATTTTGCCAAGGTACTTATCCTTGACATACACCGTATTATACAGCATGATTAAGTAAGCTTTGCCTTTTTGTGTCTTATGACTCACATTGATTTAGTATTCTGACAAAATAATTCATCAGTGAAAATGATGTGTTACAGAATATATGCCTGACCCTCAAAGGATACGTTTTTTTTAACCCTAAAACATAGAATTTTACTCACATAACTTTCAACACTACACCTCAGCTCCCTCCCCCCTCTGCTTTAATCAAGAAAAAGCTATCTGATAAGGATATTGTTATTGAATTACTTTATAGTTTCAGAATAGTATTCCTTCTGGCCCAGAAATATATCCTAGGGAGTATGCAATGTGTATTTTCTCTTCTGCCAAACCCAAAGCACAAGTAGAGTATTTCCATTCTGGAGCTTTGACACTTGGTTCCTAGTCTGATGGCTAAAAAGTGACTGTGACACTATTGCTTCCATGTCAGATACTAAGTCTTTCTCCTGCTCTGCTTTTTCACAGTACTGCAACTTACTTCTTTAGTCTTTTTTCTTCCTGAGTATACACTCGTGCACAGATTCCGACTGGTTTCAATAGAAGTACATAACCATCAATTATATTTATCAGTGCAGTGGCATACACACTCTCAAACAATAACAGAATGTTTTTTCTTTGATCAGTTGGCAAAGAATTCTGTGAAAACCAAAGTAACACTCAGGTACATATAAACACCATTTTTATAATTTTTTTTTTCAGTGCCCAGAACATAGCAGTCAAATATTATATGACCACTTCAAAGCTCACATTGCTCTAATATCACAGTAAATATATCAGATACAGGTATTGATGAAAATCTTATAAGCAGTATTATTAATCATAAATACAAATATTTATTCCAGTGATATGGATAAGCACTATTACATGAGTTACTTTATAAAAACAAAGGCTATTCCTTAACTACTGTTTTACTTTCTGCTCCAAAATAATATTCATTTCCATGGAAAAAAGACTACTGATTAGGCTTTTACTATTCCTATTTTCTGTACTTGACAAATTAACCTTACTACTAACTTCCAGTATTGATGGGAAGGTTAGGTTCCAGAAAAGGAATGCAGTAAGGATTTAATTCCTTATTGGTCACAGCATTCATTAATCAGTGATAATTTACATTAATATAAATGCATTGATCCTTCTCTGAGGGCCCTCTCTTGTGAGTAATTTCATCCTCCAGCAGACATTATGAGAGGCATTAAGAACTGGCACTTCAACAAATGAGTATGGCTTGACTGTAAGAGAAATACCCAACTAATGACCAAATAGGAAATGATTTAATTTTTTGTATTTCATTACCTAATTTTATTGCAATATTCAAGGAAAAGGACCCTGGATTCAATCATAAACTTCACTGCAGAAAATGTAACACTCATTGGTAAATGAAGAGATCAGATTTCTCATGTGGTATGTTTCATATTTGTCATGTTAGAAAATCTTTCTTCTACTGCCAAGTGATATGGGGAATTCATGCAAAGAATTATATTAAAAACTATGTGGAAAGAGTCTAATACTAATATTATCATTTCACTAAAGTAAGTTTTTGGGCTCTGATCTATTTATCCAAAGAAGTAGCTACAGGGCAGAACTACATCCACATTTGCAGAAAGATGTTCTTGTGATTAAATCCTACCTATCTACAGTCCTGCCTTTTTGTTGAAGTCATAGAAGTAATTTGTATTAAAGTCTCTTTCTCTGTAACATGACATCTCATTCTGTATTTCCTTTGTATCACTGTGGTAATCTAAAAAAGCTATTTGCCTCAGCATAGGGATTCCCTTGCCTCCTTCCTTGAAGAATAACCAGTAGTCATTTGAAAGCACTCCTTCTGTCACTACTACAGACCAACTCACTGGTGAGTGAGGGTTGTTCTCACTTGGTGATTCACTTGGAAGTTCACTTGGCAAAAAAACTGAGTAGGATCTGCCATACAGCATAAAAAATCTACTGCCAACTGAAATAACACCACGTTTTAACAGAAGGTTGCCAGTGTAAACTCCGAACTGAATGAAGACTGAATGTGCCTCACAAAAATAAATGGCAGAAATAAATAGCTTTCAGACATTTTCAGCACCAAAAGAGTGTAGTATTACTGGAACGGAAAGACTAGTAAAACAAAGATTTTGAACTTCTGAAACTTCAAGGCTGAAAGTTGTAAGAGGCTGTATCTCTTTGCTGCTTTGTTTACTAACTGTATAAGGAGAATCTTCTGACACTCAGTTTTGCACAAGAAATTTAGAAAGCTTAATTAATCCAGACCTTTTTTTTAAGCTGGTGATGACAATTTTTTACATATCTTCACTTATTGATTTTACTATTTTACAATTATTTTTAATTGTAATTCAAGTGAAGGAAGTTACTGTGACTGTGTAGAAAAAAGCTGAGCAGCAGTCTTTCCTTCTCCTCCTATGTCAATGAAAATAGTAACAATTAAATTAAATATATACAGAGCCAATATTGACCCCAATCCCCTTGATGGCAATTATGTCACTGTGGGGAAGCACTGGAGAAGTTCCAGACTGGACTCAGTGGTAGGTGAGAACTGGATTCATGAGCTGGATTCTAGAACTAGATTCAGGAATACATGGATAAGGATGGCAGAATAGACAGTGTCCTCCTTGACACTGGCCACTGAAGTAGAGCTTGACCTCTGTGATCCCTTTAGCTTTATATGACGTATGTGAAATGGTGGAATACCTAGTTGGTCAATTTAGGGTCACTTAAACTGTCTGCTCCTGCCTGCAGGTATGACTTTTAATTTTTGCACCTCCAACATGGTACACAAGATTTAGCAGTGACCTTGATCTGCACACCAATTCTTGGTACTAACTCTAAACATCTAGCATTATGACTTTTAGAAGCAGACACTCTCTGTGAAAGCATGCCATTAACTTCAGAAAGTGTAGATACTTAGAAGAGACTTAGCTAAAAAGTAACATCATTGAACAGAATTAGTTTTGTTCTAACTCAGACCAGGACATACATGTTACAAATCAAATGTAGCGTGAGGATTTATACTGACTGCAAGAAGTGAATTGTACAAAAAGAACACATCATCTGAGGTAGGAAGAGCCATCCAACATAAGAGAATACTGTTTCTTCAGAGCAATTGTTCACATGATTGTCATCCCGACTCCCTCTTTCCTGGTAATATGTTTTTTCAGTTACATTACTCCTTTTCCTGGACAACCTCTCAAAACTAAAACACTTGAAATCATAGTTGAAAGCTGCAATCTACTATGCATGGTGCAGGTGAAAGTTCCAGCTCTGGAAATTTCTCCCTGCTGGCGGCTGGACATGGAATGGAACACCACAAAAAATAATTCTGCTCTTCATAAGGTATTCATTAAGTGGCTGTATTTTTGGCCACCATCTCGAATAAAAAGTACAGGACTACGGTAGAACAAATAGAAGCTTACATGCACTGTATAGCTCTTTCTCTTGTCTGTCACACAGNGGTGGGTCCAGCTCTGCGCATGCTGTGTCTCACCTAAAAAAAAATCCATAGCACAGGCTCGAGGGTGCTATCTGCTAGCCTCTTTTTATCAGCGTGCTTGGAAAAGGCGCTGATGAGGAGCGGGGGTGGAGCCCTCCCTGGATCTTCATTCGTGAAGCCTAGCCATACATATATACACACAGTTCTTGTATAAATGCTAAACTTTATTCTTGTACAAATGTTCAACTTTTTCCCCCGATACTTATCAAAGAAGTTAATAAATACTCTCATATTCAGAGAACCATATAACATTTTTAAAGATCTTTCCTAGAATACTGTGTTCACCGCTGATCATGTATGGCAAAGCTAAACAGTTTGATCAATAAATGGAAAGAGAACAGTATACAGGTTTTCTAAAAGACAGCAAATGGATGTAACTGTAACAGTCTTGAAAGGTGTGAGTGATAGGAATCTCTTAAACAGTATCAGATGTGGATATTCTGACCAAAGAACTGAGACTCATTATTAAGAAATCCTGTCTGACAATCAGCTGAACAATTCAACAAATTAGTTCATACCAAAGGTATGAAGGTGATGGGTTTTTTTGTTACATTCTAAGATCTGGTTGGGTTAGTGTGGTTAGTTTGGCTCTTAACACCTAAACACTAGATTGTGAAAGGTTTCTGTGGCCTTTAATGTACAAAAGTCTCCAGAAAGCCTTCAGTACACCAAAATTTTGACATGTCAAACTGAAATGACCAATTACCAGTTGAAATGAATAATCAGATAATGAATATCTAATATTGGAATGAAATGAATACTGAAAAATACTTCATATTTTTCAGAAACTGAAAGAAAAATATGATACAAATTTCTAAAAAGATATCTTAGTATGTAAGTAAAGCTCTATCAAAATCAAATGCTGCTCTTTTATCCACTTAATTGGACCATAGTGATTAATTTGAACTGAGTATATATGGTATACAGTTTAGCTATTGACCCACAGCACTCTCAGGTTCCTCTGAGAACACCATGACTAGTGGTTCCAGTGCTGATGTTTGAAATATTCTAACAAACCAGAAATCAATGCAGAGTGCACAATAAACAGATATACTCAATGAGCTATTCATTACCTTTAGTAAACCTTCAGCATAATTGGTGTGTGGTCAATTTATAAACTGTAATCAACTTTGGCTATATTTAATCTCTTATGCAAAACAAGACCGAAAAGTTTCATGTTTTACGTTGCCACAAGAACATGGTACTGGATAGGTAAGTAGACACCTCAATGCACCATCCATATCACATTTGTCTGTTTGATCTCTAGGAGAAACTGTTTAGTAAACATCTCAGTACTGCAGCAAGTAAAGGTAGTTCTTTGTGTATGATACTTTTATTAGGTAATTTTCCTGATCAGTAATTAAAACTTAATCCCAGATGCTTTTTTAAATAAATTGATGCCTTCAGGACAATAATTTCTGCTACCAAAAGAGGGTACAGAGAAGGTATGTGTTTCATAATGAATATTTATCCTTATTTACTTACTGATAGAAAACTTTTTTATCATAAAACTAATTAAAGTTAGTAATCATAAAACTAATTAAAGTTAGTAAAGGACAAAGTTAGCCTTTTCATTTGAAGTTGAAAGCAAAAACCCAACCCTATAATCACATAAATGTGATACAAAATGTTTGGAGAGCTTCTAAAAATAATCAGTCACTAAGAGATATCTGCCTTCAACAGAGAACAGTGAGGCAGGATTTCCTTCAAAACCATGAATATGAAGAACAAGGAGCAATGTAGGAAGCATGGTGCTAGAAAGTGTAAAGGAAATTTATTTGCTTTACCATTCACCTTTTACTTCTTCCCATTAGCAGGTGGATTACGGTCATCTAGACAACTTGTCCCTCCTTTTTATTCGGTTTACTTCAGTTCAGTCTGCTGGGATTCAAGAATGTCTACGTAAATTCTCAATTATGGACTCCTATACAGCCCTTTTATTTCCCCTTCATTGAACTTTTGACTTATGCATGGTCAGCAGATGTGGAAGATTTAAGTACCTTACACCACACAGTTCACCTAAGGGAATGCTTACACAGATTTTTGCAGTGTATTCTGACCATGCTCAGAATTTTTGTCAGAAATCACAAAGTGTTATACCATTGCAAAACCTAAGATATCATACATTGTTTCATTGCTGGGTTAATTGCATTCACATGGTTTCATGGGTCAGCACACAAGCAGAATGAACTCTCTGCCTGAAGTATTAGAGAAATGAACTTGATAATGTCTATTTGAGTACACCCCAGAGAGTGGCAGCTTCACTCCATGTAATGCCAAAGGAAAGGATGAAATAGGAAAATAAGTGCTGTGAAAGGTAAAACAAAGAAGTCTGAGCATTTTATATACACCCGAACCCATTAAGATCATATCTGAATTAAAGAAAACACTACTAAATATACCTAATGCCTGTCTATCTCAATCCAGATTAAGCAGTTCAGTATTTCTGTTGCTGCTATCAACCTCTCTCTGAAAAAAATATTGCTCTTAACTCTGTATGATATCAGAATCTCAGAGGATGCACTGACTGCATGTCAGACTTTGCTCCCACGCTATGTTGATGACAAATTATAGCCTAGCAAAGGTAAACTAATCACAAAAGAAACATAAAACAGGATATTAACAACTCTAAAGTGAAGTTAAGAAACCAAAACTGCCTACATAGTTCTTTTTAAACTTTTTAAACTATGACTTGTGTATCTACAGGGAATCAATACTCTACTTAAAAAAAAAAATTAGTTGAATTACTTCATCCAGCTACTGCTCACATCACCTCAGATTAAATGCATGATGTGTCAATGCTACATTGATGAAGATTGTCAATTCTGTTATAAAGCCAAAGATCTAATTATTGACTGTTAGATTTGGAAAATTTGTTACTTCCACCACTATATTGAGTTAATAAAAGGAGTAATCTACCTCTTCTGTTCATCCTCTCAGTGCTAACTTATTTGCCTATCGGTCCTTGTAATTGTTACTAGCTTCCTAGTTTTTTAGAAATAAAAGATTTGGTTGCACTTCCAGGTTACACAGACTACAAATTAACATGTTTCTCATAAATAAACAACACATTTTCTATTACAGCTTTATTAGTGCTTGGAGAAATTTTTATTTCAGTGATTCTTAAGTAGGAAAAAAAAAGAGCACTATATGGTGGAATGTCTTGTCAAAAAGATTTAGGATTCAACTACAGCTTGAGTCTTGCTGAATGAATCAAGGAAACACTATTTAATTCCTTCCCCTTATGAATCTACTCATCTGAACTGTTATTTTCTTGAAAGAAACTGGATAAACCTTATGCCAGAGCAAAAAAACCCCACAAAAAACCAACCACCAAAAAAACCACAGTGTAAATTTACAGTTTAAAAGTCTGGACTTTATGAAATTCCACTTTGCTTTTACAAAGTGATCACGAGATAAACAGAATAATACAAGACTGTATAGGGTCTCTGTTCAGTTTCTCCACAATATGTAGTCTTGTAACCCAGTAAATATAGTTTTGCCATCACTTGTAACAAGCCACAGCCTTTATATTAAGAAAACAACTGCAGCTTCAAGAATTTTAGACTTGCCTTGGCCCACACACACTTGGCTTGTTTACCTACTACTGCAACTGTCTACAACAAAGTACAACTGACAATGAACCCAACAAAAAGCAAGTACCCTGTTTAGATAAAACATACTACATATTACGACTTTGGAAGTAACCTGGAAGAACAAACCAATGATGAAACAAAAAGTACACAAACTGTGTTAGCAGCCATATTAAAATGACCCCAAGCATACCGAAGAATGAACAAGGAAGAAAACACAAACTTTAACATCCCCCCCCCAAGCAATCACAATGTTACAGGATGCTAATGACTCTCTATAATCTACTCTGTTCCCACTCCCAACCTTCCTCAAGCTACCAAACTCAGGACCTAGAAGAGCAGTGGAAGGCTGAGCATAACACAGAGAAAGGGGTTGGCACCCATACAAGGATTATAGGAACATGGGTATCACTCCCCACACTTTCCCGTGGGCAATGAGTTTGATGCTCCCTCTGCTGTGGGCACAGTTATCGCACCAGGGGCCACAGGAGACCACAAGTGATTTTCAGACTGTGCCTGACATACAATTATATCTCCCTTCCAATCACTAACTGTGATTCTGTGACCTTTCTGTGTAACATCCAAAAGCAAAAACTCCCCAAACCTTTGTATATTGGAACAAGTGAATAGTTATAATAACTGAAAAGATAATGCCTAATCCTCTAAAGATGAGCTTCCAAAGTGAATACACATTTGGTGATTTTCACTGCAATGTCTCTAAACTTCACATGTGATTTTGAAATAATATTACCATTGTAAAGTAATTCACAGAATTGCAATCATTCAGATTTTGTCATAGAGGCATCTTAAAATGGTTTATTTGAGAATTAGTTTTTATTCAAGAAAGGATCTTGTAAAGTGTGTTTTACATGAAACCTGAAATATGACATTCCCTGAGGGGCTAAAACATAAATGCTGAAAAATGATGCCCCTCACACCTCCATAGCTGAGGCACTGTTTCTGACACATCAATGACTACTGAAGTTACTCAAGCTAGTCTGTCTTCTCCAGCACTGAAAGGCTCAGTCATAGACTCGGTTGAGATGACCACAGACTGCTGTGTGTGGCAGCTTTCATTAGACTTTCAGTGGTGTCTCACCAGCCTCGCAAGAGCCTCCACTCTTCAGTGAGTAAATAAATTTGTGTAGCAATAGATGCTTCCTAGCAAAGAAGCACTGTCCTGGAAGTGTGAGATCAGTATAGATCACTTTACATGTGTGTTATCTTGACAACATGAGTGTATTGTCAAGTGAGGAAAAATGCTGCCCTGATAAATTTCCTTCACTGTATTCCAAGAAAATATTTTCTGTAATCAATCAAGTGTTATACTATGTGATCAATGTAGGTTAGTGAATCTATTGTGACACTTATTATCTGCTTTTCTTCCTTGAAGGGGAAGAGACAATTTCTGCATTAGTGAAATGCATAAAACAGCTTAAAAATTAGTAAAACTTCCAGAATTTCTGGATTGCATATGACTGATGCAAACACTGAAGATAATAAGAGGAAAGAACTGCAAAAAAGCTCTTCAAATTCACACATATATAATTCAAAAGGCAGCTTACTTACAAAAATATGAATAAAATCAATTCATCCTGGATATTTCTATACCCCTGTGCAATGTTCAGTAAGGATATGAATACAAAGTAGTATCATATTTGTTTTGTTTCTGTATGTTGTTTTCTCACCAAGTGACAGAAACAGTTTCAGACAGAGAAAGCCTTTAATCTATAATCCTCTCACATGCAGCAAATTATGATTCAGCAAAACAAAACAGGATGTAGTTCATCCCTGTTTCTGGACTTTCACACACAACAGATTTTTTAATGGTTTTGCTCAGATAAAACAGAAAATCCTGCATTTGTCAAAGCTTTTCAATGTGATCAAAACAAGCACGAGTTTTAAGGCAAGAATTTTGAGACAGACATTTGATAGATTTTTTTTCAGACAAAGTTTTAAGGAGGCACAGTACTTTTATCTTTGGAGTAAACTGCAAAGCTAAAGAAATGCAATGTCATTTTTTCATTTACCTAGCAGAAGTAACTGCTATAAATGAAGCTTCCTTAATGGAGAATACAAGGAAGCTCATTGCAAAGGCTCAAATGGAAAGCAACATTGTGCTCCTTACCAATCAAAGTGATAACAGAACGAAAATAGGAGGTAATTTTTGGAATAATAACTTATTAACTCTGTGTCTCAATTAAAAAAAAGAAAAAAAAGGTAGGCACTGGGCTTAAAGTCCTGTGAACACCAAGTTGTGAAGTTAAATGCTGCATAATGCTTCCATTTCATTAAACAGCAAAAAATTCTAACATTAATCTTATTTATAAATTTATAGCTATCTAGTTCTCATGTTTTAAAGCTTTTCTACATAGGCAGAGTATTAGTTTGTGTCTTCATGATCTTGTTTCTGTCATATGCTCCATGGTTTAGGATAACTGTAATTCCCATAGGTATCTGACTTACATTCTCCTAATCAGATATTATGGTAACACTACTTTGTAATAACAAATCTCTAACTCTGTAAAGAATAAACAAAAATCAGATGAATCAAGAATATAAATGAGAAATGCTGGCCTAATAATCCAGGCAGGCAAATGTTCACCAAATTCACACTGAATATGTTAATGAGTATCAGTTCAGTATCCTGGCTCTCTGATTTACTAAATGTTAAGCAAATAGCATATAGCACATTTGAAATTCTTGCTCCAGTTCCCATATAAATTGACACGGTGTCTTTGGTCAAATGAGGTCAACTAATTTTGGAAAAAACCTTAGAATTTTTTGTATTTTCAAGTATATTTTTTGTTTAATTTTTCTTCAAGTTACCATTGTGTCAGCAGAGTTAAAGTGTGAGGGTTAGCATTCTCCTTTTCAAATATAGAACAACTGTCAATTTCAGCAATACAAAATGAATTACATAAAGCTCTGTTATACCTGGAAAGTATAAGTTATTCAATCCATTTCATGATACATAAACTCAATAAAACTGCTAGTGAACACTACTCAATACTTTTGAGTGATAATCAAAAAATTGAATGACATGACTAACATCCTTTATGACAAATGTAAAACTTAAAATCGACAAAGTACAGAAGTAAAAATTATCAGTAAGAAATGTTTTGATTAACATAATTGTAAATGACTAGTGACCTATTACTATGACAAAGTTTTGCATCCCTTCCCAAAAGTATTTGGGCAAAATCAGTTATTTACTGAAAATCTCATGTCGAAAGAGTAATTTTTTATTTCCCTACCAGATCTAGAGAAAATAGACTTGCAACTTCACTGGACAAGGAGAAAAACTGGAAAAGGTACAGATAAATTTTACACATTGTTATAGATTCCAGAATTCTGTATGGCTTGTTTCAAAGTTAGAGAATGTGTAGCTTCAATATTAAAGTAAAATTTCAAATTCTACTAAATAATGTCTATATTTTTTCACCGTGGTTTCAGAAAGGCAATAAAAACAAGGCATTAGCAATTTTTAAAACTTAGAACAATGAAAATGTGTGAATTTTTTATATTAAAATTATTTTTCCCCCTCCATACTTTTTTTAATCTCCAATATGCCAGGATACTGGGGATTTTTGCCTTAGAAAAATTCCAGTTTCTCCAGAGTGTGGGTCTTTAAGCCAAAGAACATACTAAAAGACAGACAAGTAGCAGATGAGTTCTTCTGCCAGGAAACACAATGATGAAAATGAATTGGGTAGAAGTCTGTTGAAATAATCACAATCATTGTAAAGCAGTAAATATTAGAAATAATTTGACAAAACTACAATTAAAAATTCTTGTTTTTCTAATAGGGTAATGACAACTTTCTTAATAATGACTAGAGATAAAAATGTCATTCAAAATACTTGGGCTATGTATCACTAGGAATATGCTTAAAGAAAATAAATATGATGGACAGAAGACACAAAATTTCTTTTAAATTACAGAAGTAGCTCATCTTCTTTCAGTAGATGGCATCCTCTCAAGAAATGATGAAAATGGACTTTGAGCAAATTACTTAGACATCAGCCTCACTTTTAAGAGGTAATGGTGTACCCAAAAAAATTACAGGAAAATAACTTCATGTTTTTTCCTACAGGACAAGACACATACCTACAGTAAGCCAATATAAAAGGTTTAGGTACTTTAAATCATAAAACAACTAGAATGTTGAGGACAAGTCTGTAATTCAAGAAAGCCCAGAAACTCTTAGAAAAATTCCTTAAGTGTCTGTTAAATATGCAACATCCTTAACTGAACCTTGAAAAAGCTTCATATAAAATTGATGCTAACTGACACATCAAGGATGTCTTTCTGCTTCTGCTTTGATAAATATCATTGTAGAAAGCCATCACAAAACAACTTGGAGTTGGTAGCTGGTAACTGGACAGGATGGTATAACAAATGAAATCTTAACTATAAAATATGTTTAAAAACTTCCATTTGAAGCTAAAAAGTAAAAAGCAGATTGAATTACTGAATATTACATTGATCTAATTTAAGTTGTTAAGGAACTGGAGAAAGTAAACCAGAATGAGGAAAAAAAAAAGAATCATTTTCAAGTGGAACAATACAAAATCAAATGTGCTATTAAGGAAGAGACAGTACAAGTGACAAAGATAGAAAACACCAACAGTTTGTTCCTGATTTTACAATATGGAGATGAACTTCTCCTGAGGTAGTTCTCTGAAGAGAGAGTTTATGCTTTTGCAATTACTATTGAAGTGTCAATTGTAGTCAAGAGTCTGTAGAAGTCTGGTTAGGTTAAATTATGGAGGATCAAGTTAATTATTCTATTTACAATATTGAAGTCTGGATGGGTGAACAATCAGATGATTACAATATTGGTTGGATGATCAGGCTCAGAGGGTGCTTCCTGAGTCATACTATACTTGGAGGGAGTCGTCGTCGTGGCTAGGCTTCGCGAACGAAGATCCGGGGAGGGCTTCGCCCACACTCCTCATCAGCGCCTTTTCCAAGCGCGCTGATAAAAAGAGGATAGCAGATAGCACCCTCGAGCCTGCGCTATGGATTTTTTTTAGGTGAGACACAGCATGCGCAGAGCTGGACCCACCCTTTAGTCCTAAGGTTCATCTGCCAGGGCCTAGCAAGCTTGGACGCTGGCAGCCAAGTCCTTAGGACAGAGGTTTAACCTCTTAGCTGGAAGGCCTTACAGGGCTAAAGGAGCTCCATCTGCCCGGGTTTGGAATCAGAGTTGTCCTTCTCCTAGGATGACTGCCAGAAGGCTAATGAGCTCATCCTACCCATCCAAGGATTATAGGAACATGGGTATCACTCCCCACACTTTACCGTGGGCAATGAGTTTTATGCTCCACTTGGAGGGAGTAACAAGTGGCATATTGAAGGTGTTACTGTAGGACTGGTTCTGCTTAACAGCTTCATTAGTGGAGGAGCCAATGGAGTGTCTGCTCAAAAAGCTTGGAGATAACATCCAACTGGGAGATCAACCAATATGGTAAAGCTACAATCCAGAGAATATTCAAACCACAAGGAAAAATCAACTCTTATTGTTTATTCTATTCCTCCCTCTTGTCTTTCTTTTAGCATTTTATAATGAAGACTCCAATAGCAGGTATTTTTATGTATTATAGGAATGAAATCGCTAAGTAATCGTAAGTAACTAAGTAATGAGGAAATACTGGCAAATACTGTAGAAAATTATACACAAAAGAAGTAAACATGTAGTGATAAAGATATACTTGAGTAGAATTATGCAGTAGGTCCACTTCACACATATAAATCAATCTTTTTCCTTCTGGCTGCATCTCTCCGCCACGTCCTGTACCTTTGATTGCTCCCAATGACCTCTACCAGTTTCGAATTGCTCAGGTTGTGAACATACTGAAATTAGTTTATTTCTAAAGCTACTATGCTTATATGCTACTTATAAATAAAATGCTTGACCCATAAAAGAATAGGAGGAAACCTGAAATGAAGGCATTATCCAACATTTCATGCGCCTTAGTGATGCTATTTTAAATACTTTATACAGCCTATAAATAATTAAAATCTCAACACAGCAAATTATTTCCTGTTATGCAAATAAATAGCCTCCTCCTTGGTTTCATTAAAGATTCTAAATGACAAGCTCAGCAGTTTAAACATGACAAGGTACTACAATGAGACGAGGAATTTTCCTTGGTTTTTTTTAGTGAAAAATTTCATGTGGATTTTTATTCTAACACTATAATGTGCATGAACAAATAAACCTTTAATAAGCTATTGTAATTTGTGAAAATGCATAATTTAATTAAATTTGATTTGTTGTGAAACTATTGTGCTTCATGAATATTTGTTTTGAAAACTCTATAGCAGAAAAAAATCTTTTTTTATAGAAAGCTGTATTTAGGTACTATTCACTCTGTAAAATCTGTATTTGTTCACACAAAGTATATATTAATATGTCAATTTTTAACATTAAAAATTGTTAAACATCTGATCTTTTTTTCACAGTAGAATTCAATTTTATTTCAGTAGAAACAGAATGCCACTGCATTCCTGTATGCCTATGTGAAGCTGACTTATATCATATAAAATATTTTTATGTGGGATTACATTTTTCCAGCAGTGTTTTTCCAGAAGACTTGATTTTTGTATACAGAAACATGTATTAGCTAAAGTACAGAACTGTTTACTTAAGTAAATCAAATACATCAAAATAATCAGAAATCTAGGATCAGAAAGGAATAAAAAATTGTTCCTTTATATGTTTTTTCTCCATACTTGGCAATTCTAATCTTATTACCTACACAAATTATTGTAGGAAAGGTAAATTTCAAACATATGAAAATATAATCAAAACTTGTTAAAAAAAATTCTTTATAAATGGGTTAACATGAATTAATTACATATTACCAGAAAATTCTGTAGTGATGCTTATTTATAGGTACAATAATAAACCTTTAAAAAGGTTCTCAAAACAGCTAGTTTTGGGTAACAAAATAAACACCGTTTAAGAAAACTGTGTTTCGAAAATACTCATTGCATTTGCAGACTCCTACAGCATTTAAATATAACAACTTACTTATTTCTGTCCATATTTCTACCTAGTCTCTTTGCTACATCCTGACCTTAGCTAGACGCTCCCTTGCTTAATAATATATTTGCACTATAAAACCAGATTTTATTGTTCCTCATTGCCTTCTAGATGCTCTTACTCTATCTTACACATCACCTGCAACCTAGAATGCCAGTTTTGTTACCATTTTCTAAGAATATTAGTTTCTTAAGGGAAAAAGACTTCCATCAATTGTCTTCTAAAAAGACATTCTTTACAGTTAGTCATTCTGTTACTTGAGTTAATGTCAGGCTTTACATTACACTAAGTGATGCAACTGGATAATTTATTCTATTTATAATATAAATATTGGGAGCAATTGAAGAACATTTATTTCCTTGTTGCCTTCTCTGGGTATGTTCAGGTATGTGTATGAATCAAATTACTGAGAACCANCCCCCCGAAGTCTTCTCTTCGCCAGGCTGAACTTAAACCTGTTTAACTGTTTTATGTGGGTCCCTGTTCCCATAAACTACTGAAATCAGTATCAAAATAATAGCAAACAGGATAAATGAACTATGTGATGCTGGGAAAAAAATACAAGGAATACATGCTAACAGATTCTGAAATAAAAAGAGCAGAAAATTAGATGAAGCTGAATGATGTACAAAACCTTCAAGTTGGAGACAAGTTTGCTCTTCTGAAGAATATTAGTAAAAAAAATATTTTCTGACAAAAAATAGGAGTTATCTGCTTGCAAAGTTGAGTTTTTTGGTTTGTTTTTTTTTCAGAGATGAGACGTCTTTTTGAAGAAAAAAGTACAGATGAGAAAAAAAAAAAGAGCTTATTTAGCTATTGACAAGAGGAGAATGAGTGCATAAGAAATGGTAACTCAGCAATGAGAGTGCATGCTGAAGAATGCATTCATAAAGGATCAAATGCAAAGAAACACAAAATCACTTATGACAGACAGTCAAACACTAGGAAAAAATAACAACAACAACAAAAAAAGCCAGACTAGCCAGAGCATACTGAATGCCTGAGGTGCCAACAGAAGTTTGCAGCAGCAGTATTCATTTTGAAAGAGATTGGAAAAAGAAAAATTACATGTGACATATATTAAAGTATTAAAGAGCGAATATTGCTTTTCTGCATATAGACAAGGCACAAAGAGATTGAGAAAGTGTCCAAAATACTTGTGCCATGCAAAGAAGTGTTAATGCTGATAACTAAGCATTAGTTAAATACTGGAAAAGATCTGTATAAAGTGCAATAAGGAAAACACTTTATGCAATTACATTACACAGGTAAATAGGAAATTAAATAAATTATGCTGCAATTAACTATGCAATTGGAGATAATCAAGGAGAAAAGTTTAGAAGACTAGCATTTTGACTACAATATAGAGTAACCTTTACTATATTGCATTAAAAAAAAAATAGGATAAGGAGGACATCCTTTCCATGAAGGGGAGAAATACAGCATTCAAAATAAGTATTAAGTGTATTTATGTTTCTGTAAGTATTTATATTTCTATAAAGCACAAATGCTACCACAAACAAAAATAATAAAAATTATTATGTAATTAATCCATATAGCATAATCTCAATGAAGATTTTTCTGGTGTGTTTGAAGGCAGAGACTTAGGACACTATTAAATCAGCTTTCTTTACACATGCTGTTTCAGTATAATATGCATTATAACTGACATTACTGTTCTACAAAGTGGGGCAAAGTGCTAGGAAAAAATGTTTTGTGTGTTTACCATGTCCTAAAGCCATTCAGAGCAAGACAATACATGCCAGATTTTGAATGTTTGGAATTTGTGAGTCACATAATGGTGCTAGAGAGTTTTAGTGTAATTAAAGGATTATGGAAAAGACTTGGTACAATTTTATATACTTTTACTTTGCATTATAACCTATGCACAGTTCCAATGCATGTCAGATGTTTCAGACTTGCACACAAGCTACATCAATTGTCTCCATACATGCTGCAATTCTCTTATGCCTAGGACCCACTTAACTTTCTATGCTATGCATTTGATAACCACAGTGAGGTTCATTCAGCTACAGTGTCCTGGTTTGACCAGAATAACTGAGGATTACTAGGGTCAAGAGGACAATCTTTTGAGAAGGGTCTCCAAGGCCCTCCTCTCCCCACAGCCCTCTGGACTGGCTGTGTTC
>VWZO01000563.1:187402-202494 GCA_013396975.1 Bucco capensis | reverse complement strand
TCCTTTTTCTTGAATTTTAAATTATCCCATGACATACAGTTTGACCTAGTGACGGGCACACTACAGGAACCTACAGTGTTCCAGTAAAGCATCTCAACTTGTCAAGTCAGGATCATCTTAATATCTGCTATACTACACAGGGTAGAACTGCTACCTTGTCCATACTTCTGCACATTTTGCTAAACCTCAGTTGCAATGTCCGTGTAATAACAAATCTGATCTCTTAGAAAAATATTACATTGAACTTCTGGCATGCAGAACTAATGAATAACAGGACTCTACATCTAAAAAAATTGTGTGGAAGAGGCTTAAAAATCTTTAAAATATTTCTTAACATTTTTAAAAAGTCAATATCTGCAGTTTACCTCAAGAAGGTATTTATAAGGAGTGTAATACATTAACTTTGAACTTTTATGAAAAAACTAGCTATTGATATTCTTTACTCTATGAAATACCTTTTGTAAAATCTAGTACTATCTTTCTTATTTGTGCTTAGATAAAAGGTGAGTAGTTTAAATTTTAAGATATAAAGCTATATAAGCTATTTTTGGTTTATAAACAAACCCTTTTTTCCCTCCAGCAGTGACAAGTTTGTTTTAAAAGACCATAAAACATGGTTATCATGCCACCTTCCAATTACTGTGATTCAAAATCTCATGGTCAAAAAAGACATGAATTCATAATATTTATATCATGATGAAGCAACAGGTATATATATATAGTGTAAAAATGGGAAAAATGTCTTTCTACACAGAAGCAGTATAAGCATTTAATATTTAAAGTTTCATCTATCTGAATGTTAAAAAAATTCAATGTTCTTGTAGGTAGAAGAATTTGAAGCTCAACTTTAAAATGCAGATGTATTTGCATTTTTGCACTGAAACTATCACTTCTAGTATAATACATATTGCTTTTAGTTATTCCACTTGCCCATCATTCACTCTCTAATCTCCTTTAAACCCATGTTTCTCCATTCCATATACAATAGAAGGATTACACTTATTTTACCTCTTAACTTTCTCTCGAGGATAACAGATTTAATTACTGTTCTTCCTTCCATGTAAGCCTTCAAGTCAGCAAATTTTCTGTAGTCCTACAGAATAATTTTTAATACAGTAGTCTTATGTGTCTGCATTCAGGTGATACTACTAAAGAACATTTTCAGCAGTGCTGAGTGTGAAGCCATTTGCTATTTATATTTCTCATAAATTAAAGTTTAAAAAAACATCATGTCTGATAGTTTTAAAAGTCTATTTTCAATACCGATTCTGGTTTATTTTAAAACAGAGGAAAAAAAGAAAATCTGATTTCAAATTAAAGCTTAACATACTATTAATAAGGTAGAAGAACAGAAGCGTAACATGGAACGTACACTGATCACTTGTCCTGAATGCATACCTTTTCCGTGAGTATCCTTGTGCTTTATGACATCAAAATCCTCTGTACTATGAGGCCTACTCCAAAACAAGTTTTGCACAAAATAAATTCATTTCTTCAAACGAAAAATTGCAGTAGTTTTGATATTCATAATGAGCTGCTTAACTGCAAAGCTAAAGAATAATTTTCTCTTTAGCATAACTTCCCCTAAACTACTGACACATTACATACTTAACATTCTATATATATTTAGTCTTAATTGCAGTTAATGAGAAATTTTCTTCTACTTAACTTCTTTTGCCTGAAATTCTTTTAGCATAGCAAAATACTCTGATACTTCAGAATGGATATCCAGAGACAAACTATGAAAAGTGTAATGTAATTTCAGCTTTACTACTAATGTTTGCAAATCAAAGACAAAGCTAACACACAAACGGTAAAAGAGAAGATGAACTGCAAAGGAAATAGTAAATTTAAAATTCCTTTTATTACTGGAACTTTGTATCAAAAAGTACTTCCATCCAAGAAGCCAAATCCAAAGTTGTATTTTCATTCATTTCCCAAGGAACACCTAGGAAATTAGATGCATTGCATTATTTAGAAAAGAAAATGTATCTCAGGGTTTATTCTACATTTTTAATTCTGCAAGTTGAAATAAGAAAACAGAGTAATTAATGAAGAAAAACCACAGTATTCTTTACATACTTTTCTCCCTAAAGTTTAGGAGCAGACAATAAATAGGTAAAAGAAAACAGAATACATGGGAAGCATGTAAACAAAGAGCATAGAAGACAGCAAAAAAAACCCTTGAGTACTGCCAGAGAAAGAATTTAATTTTCAAGGATGTGAAAGCATATATCCATTCTCCAATAGTCACACTAGGCTTTACACATCCTCTGCATTAACATATGGTGAATTATTCTATCCCATTCCATGTCCCTTGAGTGCAAGTTAAAGCAGTAGCATAACCTATAACTACTTAGAATAAACCATGAAACATCAGAGTGCAATGGTCAACTTTTAAAAAGGAAATCACTAAACAAGGCTGAATTGCTTCTCATCCAGAACTGAATACATAGTCCTTTTTCCCCCCATAGGAGAAACAAAAGTAAGATTTTGTAGAACAGATTTCTAGTTAAATTATCAAACACGTTTAGCCACCTAAAAACAACCTAATACAGCTATAATTTTGAGAATTGTTTTAAAAGAGGATAATAATAGTAGGTTTCTTTCTCAAGAAGAAATAGCTATATTACATTCTGAACTATGCCCATGAGAATAGCAGTTCTAAAGCTAATTGAATACAAGCTTTCAGACACAAGATATGCTTCTATGAAAATTACAGAAGCAAACTATTGAATTAGCATCTGAAATCAAAATTAAATGCACAGAGGGAGAACCCTGAAGATCCACAGCTGGAAAGGTCAGTCTGCAGCTTTTACCTTTGTTGATATAAAAAATGCAAAAAAATATATATACAATAAAAAGAGGTGAATGATGTGCTCTGTAGCTGCAACTAACCAGAAGATATAGGTACATTCTACCCTAAGAAAGTATGTTAGGGATATTAAATTATCTGTGTTTTTATAAAAGGTCATTTCAGTTCAACAGCACAGAGTGTACTAACTAAATACAAACTCTGTGGCCAAATATTTTCCCTAAAAAGTTAAAAAGGAAGGAAAACGTGCATACAATTTTATCATATGTCTTCAACTTAACAATTTTGTATTTGCAGCTAATTCAGACTTAATTTTTATTTTATCATAACAATAACAGTTAATATCTGATTTTTTTATACTATATCATAGCACATCTATCAAATCTTCATGTTTCAATGTCAAATGTTGTTCTCTGCTAAGGAACTGCACATTAGTAGGTAATTTTTTCCCTTTAAACAATTATATTATACACTGAAACTTTAAAATGTCAAACATAAACCGTCTCAGCATCCCAATATACCTAAAGCCTATGGAAAAAAAACCAACATAGTGACATGTGTAAGATTAATTTAGGCTGGTTTTGGGGTTGGTTTGCTGCTTGGTTTGTTTTTCATTTAGCTACCTAAATATGCACATTGAAGTTCTCAAAAGTGTAAGCTGATACTTGATTTAATTGGCTAAGGAAGTTAAACTAGTTTAAACTTCAAATATTGTAAAATATTAAATATATCAGATGATACATGTATTTACATTTTTCTGTTCTGAAAAGGCACTTTTCATGCGGAAAAATATTCAAAGGCATTATTTGTCTAATTTATTTACAAATTCTCCAACCAACTCTGCAATCAACTATTACCACAATGCAATTTGGATTAAGCCCTAAACAGTCAAATCAAGTTCTTCACAGAGTCTGGGTATGTAAAAACTTGAGTGTGAAATGCTACTGATATCTAAGAAAGAAAAATTTGAAGTTATGTCTATGATGGAAAAACCTCAGCATATGTTTAGACTATAAAAATTACTGAGAATTTTAACATCCTACACAAACATATTTGTTAGATAGTTTATTTCTGATTGTTTTCTTTGCAATTAATATTGATTTTACCTTGATAATATGCAGTAACTAGAGGAAAGTGAATATATAAGATCACAGATGTCCTCTATTGCCTTAAGGTCTATATTTCAGTCAAAGGATTCTGCTGACTCTGTAGTATGAACCTTTCAAGTGCAATACAGGCAGTTAGTGAAGATCAACTTAACTGGGAGAGTAAAATGCAAACTTTGCATTGAATTATTAATCTCTGAAATGCAATGTCTACGATGAACTTAGGTACTAAGCACAAATAAGCTAAAAGGAAATAGCACTGGAAGTCTATCAAAATCACAACTGGGTTTCCTTCTTTTCCTAATTACAAGATTATTCTCTGTTGTACACTAAGGAATTTTATCCTTACTTTCCTTTATCAAATTTCTTAATATAATTACCACCACATAAAACTAGAATTCTATTTAAATTATGAAAGTAAATTATGAACTTATATGACAGTGGAATTTTCATTTTCAGTACACTTTTTTCTTATTCAATTTCAATATTAAATAAATACATAATTTTATAATGTTACTTTATATTCAAATCATGAACTCTATTCTTGAAGTGTTATAGGATGAACTAAAAAAAAAAAAATCCCCTAATTTGTATCTATACAGATCAATACATGAAGTACTTATGTGCACAAAACAACTCAGAGCAGTAACAATGGTAGCTAGACAGAATTCTCTATTCTGGATACAGCTCTTTGCCAGACACCACCTAGGGCTATGACATTTTGTGGGTTTATGCTGTGGATCTTCACTGCTGCTTTCACAGCTTGTTTTTCTTGCCTAGCTGTACAACCTTTCTAAACATTTTGAGCACAACAGATTATTTGGATGGACAGACTATACTGGTATGCATCCAACTGAAGGGAAAAATCTCTTCTGCAGTGACTGTATTTTGTTTTCCTAACATACGTACATTGAGCTTTCAGATTTTGTTGGAATGAAATGTAACATGAACTAAAAACATATATGGGACATATATAACAGTAGGGAACAATATTCTTTGCTGTGCAAAATAACTAATTTTTCTCAATTCTTTATCCTGTTTTGCCAATTCTGATATCCCTGCTAATTTGACATTTGGCATGTCAAATTCCAAAGGACTACAAAGACTTTCAGCTTCCCAGCACAAGTTGGAATGTTTTGCATATATTGATAGCTAAAAACTATTACTGAAATTAATTTCAAAAGCACATGATTCATTACATATAATGGTACACCTAAATATTACACCAAATACAAAATATTCAACACTGCGTAACATCTTCAAGATTTTCAGAACTGTACTTATGAAACTTGTATTCAAAATGCATTATAGTTTTTTCCTATTGTAAGTATATTTAATATTTAATATTTTTTTAATAACTACAGTTCAGACAGTGCTGACTTGAATAGTGGCATGGTTTTGAAGACAGAATGTTAATTTCAAATAACAACATTGCACAAACAGAAGTTCAGGTCTTTGGTGTTCTTTTTCAACGTGATCCTTCAACACTACTCAATTCCCTTCAAAATAATAGAATGGCACTGAGATCATTTCGGGAGCATGGAGCAAAACCTCATTTCAAGAAACATTCCACGAAATAATTTTTAACTTTTTAATAAAACATTTTTTTACATCAAAAAGACTTCTACATTGGCTTTTCTCCTACATATTAGGTAACCTAATGATACTTGAGTGACTGCTGACTTTAATATTAAAGGCCCAGCTGTGTTGAAGCAAATGGAATCTCATAATACACTGAAAAAGTTTATAGTACTTGTTAAGCTTTATACATACTACAGTTAATGCTCTTGGAAATAAATTGTCTCATAGATTGATAAATGTGACAGATTTTAGCACACCACTGTTTGCATCCAACTGAGGCCATTATCATTCATTATAGGGTGTGGGTTTTTTTTTTTTTCTTTTCTTAGCTAAAAGTAGCAATAATTTTCTAAAAACAATTAAGGCTTCTGTGTTATTTTTTTACTCTTTAAATTACTTCCAGCATTAAAAGTGTCACAGGATCATTTATCCTCTCTTGAGCAGTACTTACTTCAGTGACAGTTATTGCAGAAGTCACAAAGATCTCTTTTCCTGATCCCCTTCAATCCCAAACTTTCTAGAAGGCAGGGAAAACTATTTTATTGTCTCTATATGGAGTGCTATACTTGTAGCTAATTTGTACAAATCCTGCCTTCTTGTATTTATTGGTAAGTACATTCAAGGGAGCAAGCCAAAGGACATATTATAAAGGCTACAGGTTTAAAGAGCGATATAATATTATTTCCCATTTTTTCTGTTTATCTCTGCAGTTTGTATTATTTGAGCTAGCTGAAATGCAAACGCTTTTTCCAAAGGTTGTGCAAAGGATGTGCTGATGCTGCATAAGGAAAGTTGCCAACTCTCAGTGACCAAAAGCAGGAATGAGATGAAAGATAACCAAGACATAACATCACACCAAAGCTCACTAATAATAGTAGAGGAAGACAATATCCCCAGATTAAATATCCCTTTTAGCATGAATAAGCATTTAATGTTCCTGTTACATATCCTAGTGCATATAAACATTAAAAAATGCTGTTTCACCATCAAATCATTCCAAAGAAGGTCATAATTATTGCAACCTGGATTGAAATACCATTCTTAAAATTGTAACTAATATGATTATAATAATATGTTTAAAATTATTAAAAGTAATTATAATATTATAATTATTAATTAAAAGTAATTATAACTATGACAATATATTGCATGCATACCTTTTCTCTTTGCTATATATTCTAAGTTTTTTCTAATATATCTTCAATATATTGTCTAAAGAGTGTTCTTCCAGTTCTGGACTGTTTCCCACATTGTCTTTTTCATAATAGTTTAGTCCATTATTCCTTAAAACATAAAAACTATACGTGCAGTTTGAAACCTGTTCTAAGAAAGTGCTGTAAGCAAAGGTATCTTTCAGGAGAGAGTAGAAATTACCAGCCACACAGCAAATTGTAGTGCCCTTAAAACCTGAAAAATCAGGAATTCTGAAAAATTAGAAGTCTGGTTTCCTTGTGAAATTAAAAACATTTATGGTATCTGACAGTACCTAGTAACATTTATAAAAGGAACAGAATGGCATTAAAAGAAGAGGTTCTAGCATTAAAATACGTAACATTACACTTATAACTGAGTTTCAGACATACTGCAAGCTTACATGTTAGTATGGACACACATCTCAAGTCTGAATTCTTGTGTTCTGTGCAGCTTTAGACCTCTGGGCTGAGTTCAGGAGTACAAGCCCAAGAGTAAGCTAACCCTCAACACATTTCCTAACCACATCACCTGCTTCCTTGTGGCATCCCTTTTCTCAAGCTGAGGCCACCTAGCAATGGCAAAGTCCTTTGCATTCCATGATGCCAGATCCCTCCAAAGACCTAGTTTCTTTCCAGTGCTAATCACATGATACCACCATAAGGCAGTAACAGCACATCCATGGAATCTTCTGGCAGAGAATTTTTCAGACCATTTCTGCATTCACTGATTAAAAGTGACCAGACTAAATGAAACACCTGTTTAAGAAATGAAATGAAACATTTTGAGATATATTTGATCTTCCACTCACTGTTAAATATCCTTGAAGAAAAGTCTTGAAGGCTTAGAACATAAGCCTTATGAGGAAAGACTGAGGGATCTGGGGCTGTTTAGCCCGGAAAAGAGAAGGCTGAGGGGAGACCTCCTCGCTCTCTATAACTACCTGAAGGGAGGTTGTAGAGAGGCAGGGACTGGTCTGTTCTCCCTGGTGGAGAGTGATAGGACAAGGGGAAATGGATGTAAATTATGCCAGGGGAGGTTCAGGCTAGACATTAGGAGGAATTTCTTTACTGAAAGGGTTGTCAGACATTGGAACAGGCTGCCCAGGGAGGTGCTTGAGTCACCATCCCTGGAGGTGTTTAAGAGACAGGTGGATGTTGCATTGGGGACCATCATTTAGCAAGTTGTTAGGGCTAGGACAAAGGCTGGACTCGATGATCTCCAAGGTCTTTTCCAGCTGTAACTGTTCTATGATTCTATAAGGAGTTCAACCTGTTCTGCTCTTGCAGTACGTCTCACAACGTAGTATCTTAAAACTGTGTTCCGAAATACTATTCCCACATCTTCACTCTTTAGTGGTAGGTGTTTTTTCCACTATAAGCACTTAATTTGAAAAAAAATGTTTTTATTCTTCCCAGTGGAAAAAGAAAAAAAACCTAAAACAAAATTGGAGCTGTCTATATTAAATAGCAAAACTAGTGCAGAAATTTTAGTAAACATATTCATCAAGAACTAGAAAATTCTTGAGGACAATATAGAAAGAAACTTTGCTAAAAATATGCTGTAACTAAAAATATTTCCTTAAGAGGAAAAAAATACTCTCTTTAGGGGCTTTCTTAAACACATAAAACAAGATGGTAAGAAGGAATTACATAACGAGGAGAGTCTTAGTGTGGCTTCAGGACAGTGAAGTCTTACCTTCCTCTTTTGGCTCATGTGAAGAAGGCATAGAAAATGAAAAGATGACCTTAATCTCGTATACTAGTCTATGTTTTTATACTGTAGCTTTTACCTTAAGACACTTTAGTAATCTACTACAGTCTAACTCCATAAATATGAAAAAACACCTAATTAGTTTCATTATGAACTTCATGAAGAAGAGTATCAAGAAGTTTGTAAGTGCTTCCCAGTACAAGTTATATAAATTATTAGAACTCTTACAAAGATGTTCTGTTAAGATCATGCATATGAGTTGGAAAAAAATAATGATACTGTGTAAGTTTATAGACCTGATTTCAATATATGTTCAGTTTAGCATTACCCAGCTACTCTTCCTAGTTCGGGCTCACAGGACACAGTGTTTAGCAAACTGTGGTCTGGTTCTGTCCCACCTAGACTTGTCTAGAATAACCTAATAATCTTCCATCCTCAAGCTTTAATCATAGAACAAGGACCATACTTTTCAGCAAAACTCTTTCACCTTCATTATGGAGTTAAAGTAACACAGGAATCACCTTTATGAGTAGCTCCAAACCATCCAATTACTTTAAAAAAAGTAATTCTAGTAACACACTGCAAAACTCAAATATATTAATGAATTTGTTTCTTAGTAGCAAAATACATTTTGTGTTTCATTTTAACAAGTGCAAAGATTATTATCAGTCTAGAGAGAATTAACAAGAAAAGAAAGTGAAAAATTGTAGTCATCAAGCATAGAATTTAATTATTACACTGTAGGAGAAACAGCAAATACCTGAAACTGGATTAAAATACTTGGTATTCCATACTGAATATTCATTTAAACCTTCCAAAATTAGCAACACAAATATCTCTACTTTCTTCAAAGCAATTTCCCAAAGAGTATGACGAATATGTGACATGTATTATGATGACATATGGTCAATTTTAGAAGAGTAGGACAGGTTTTACTTTCCACCAGTGCCCCAAGGAACGCAGACAACTAATACTGCTATTACCAAGCAGTTTAAATCACAGTAAAATTATACAAACAGATGGATTGCAAAACCCTTATAGTTTCTTTTCAGCATTTAAACTGGAGAGAAAGATAACCCAAGACATTTTAGTTTTAAAATGCCTAAGAACTAATAGATGAAGCCAATAAAATCTGTAAGCTTACTGGAGATAGCTTAAAAAAATCAGAATGCAGTATTTTATTCATTGTACAAGGTGGCATCAGCACAACTTACACAAAACAATCAACACATTAAGAAAATCCAGAAAACAAAACATAAGCATAAAGATATCACTTCAGCTTTCTAGTTTCTTATTTGTTTTCTATAAAAGCGCAAATTTTATTTTCAAACAATGCAAGCTAATAAAACTATTTTTTCTAGAACTTTATGCTAAAACAAAACATTCTTGAAAATAATCATGGTTAGAGAACCAGTAAGAAAAATCATAAGAACCCTTTAATTCTTCCTGAGTAGCATAGAGGAATTTCATTGACATCTTACCAACAAAGAGTTTTTCTAGACCACCAATTAGAATATCCTTAGATTCAGTAACACTCTTAAGAAACAATCACATAATCAGCATCCACCTTTTGAATTCTTTAATTTTCTTTTTGTGATATTTCACTTACTATCTAGGTTTCTACTATACAAAGCAAAAATGCTTTGTCTTTTTTTTGTTTTGCTATTTTGTGGAGAAGTTTGAGAGTGTGATTGCTCTGGCCATCTCCCTGGCTTGAGTTCCTTGAGCTTTTACAGTTCTGTGTTTGGTACTGCCTTGTTTATCTTTAATTTTTCTGAAATATCCAAGTTTTTTTTCCTATTTCAATCAAAACTACAGTCACAGTTCCATTAATTCAACTAGACTTAACTGTGAATAGTCAACAGTTAGAAAAAGTTATTCAAAGCATTGTAAATATACTNAGCTCCATCTGCCCGGGTTTGGAATTAGAGTTGTCCTTCTCCTAGGATGACTGCCAGAAGGCTAATGAGCTCATCCTACCCATACAAGGATTCTAGGAACATGGGTATCACTCCCCACACTTTCCCGTGGGCAATGAGTTTAATGCTCCCTCTGCTGTGGGCACAGTTATGGCACCAGGGGCCACAGGAGACCACAAGGGATTTTCAGACTGTGCCTGAAAATTCTGTACAGCACACCAATATTACATCAGCCAGCTTTATATCCCCAAACACCCTTCTCACATGGCTTATATCAATACATATTCTCAGTAGCATGCTATAAAACATGATAAACAATCGTGCAATCGGATATGGTCAATATGTTCTTGAAAATACTAAGCAGCATGGGTCACTTTTCCACCACTTTGCCTGAAGGACTTGAGTCACTACCTGTGCTGAAAATCATAAGTAATGTACTTACAGCCAAAGGCTAAGTTACCTCTGCAGAAAACCTAACAATATTGATCCCCAGCATGGCACCTGCTGAGAGTGCTGCAGTTTTCTTTTTGCTGTGATGTAAGTGAAGGAGCAAGGAATTGAAAGAAAATGGTATGCCCTTGAGTCTTTGTGCCAAATTGAGATCAGGATTATTCAACAATGTTCCTTAATACTGATCTATCTGTAACTGTATCCAAATCATATGCCTACATCTGTAAGAAGTAAATGGTGGTTTTGTGCTCTTCTTCAATGAGAAACATAGCCTATGTGTGTGGATGTAAATATGGAGATGAACTTTAGACATAGCCCATGAACTAATTACCTCACAACTGCCACAACATGCAAAAAAGTTGATGTGTGTTACTGAACTACAAATAAATGACTGTCTAGAACCACAGAGGAAATGAACCCCAGCATTATCTCCCTGGAAATGTATTTGCATGAGTATAAAAACAGGAAAATCTATGTTGAATGTGTTTCTACTCACAACCCTTATGGAAAAGAAAAAAGAGATAGAATCGCATCAGTTTAAAAAAAAATCTTATGATGTCATGTGGTACAGTAAGATATAAAAGTCACCATGCCTGCAAAAGAACATGACTGTATTACTGGATCTTGACAATGCTTAGGAAAAAACTAAGCATTCATCTAATATTCACATACCCTAAAGCCTATTCTTTAACTCAGTGGGAATATTCACTAATACCAACAAATACAAAAAATTATGCCTCCATTTTGCAATTCACAAACCCACAAAGACAAGAATGTTATAGGTTCAGAAAGTCACAGTCTTTATCTGAAGTACTTAAAAGGTGTATTATAAGTTATTTCTCACACAAAAACTGACAGAATATGCAATCATTTAAACCTTTATTTCTAGACAAACATAGGTAGGAATCTACATTAGTAGGTGATAAAGTTCTTAAGTCCCTAAACATTTGCATATTTAGAGTCAAAAAAAAACATGATAGAAAAGGGAAAAGGTATAGAAATCACTGAATCATAGAACTACAATTTACAAACTTAAAGGAAAATGTAATAAACGTGCTACTTTCCTAATACTAGTGTTTGACATTGCCTTGGAATGCCTGACAAATGAAGCAATATACAGTTTATATAAATATGGGATGAATTTGAACATACTCATGAAATTAACACCAAGAAATACCTATTTATTTTTAAAATGCAGATTTTTTTTTTTTCCTTTCTTTCTTTCTTGCACAGTCTTAATTAAGGCAACTGGGATTTATCGTATGCTACAGGCAGAATCAGGCACAGTCTGAAAATCACTTGGGGTCTTCTGTGGCCCCTGGTGCGATAACTGTGCCGACAGCAGAGGGAGCATTAAACTCATTGCCCACGGAAAAGTGTGGGGAGTGATACCCATGTTCCTAGAATCCTTGGATGGGGAGGATGAGCTCATTAGCTTTCTGGCAGTCATCCTAGGAGAAGGACAACTCTGATTCCAAACCCGGGCAGATGGAGCTCGTTTAGCCCTGTAAGGCCTTCTATCTAAGAGGTTAAACCTCCATCCTAAGGACCTCGCTGCCAGCATCCAAGCTTGCTAGGCCCTGGCAGATGACCCTTAGGACTAAAGGGTGGGTCCAGCTCTGCGCATGCTGTGTCTCACCTAAAAAAAATCCATTGGGCAGGCTCAAGGGTGCTATCCACTATTCTCTTTTTATCAGCGCGCTTGGAAAAGGCGCTGAGGAGGAGCGTGGATGGAGCCCTCCCTGGAGCTTCGTTCGCGAAGCCTAGCCACGATGACGACAGGCAGAATCAATGATGATACCTACATTTCTGATTCCTCAGTATTTTCCAACATAAACCATGCAATTTTTTCAATATCATATATATCTAAAAGCAGGAAAGAACTTTTGCAGCTGTTGCTGCAATTTTGTACTGTGCGGTTGCCAGAGTGTTCACTCTGACAGGAAAGAAAGGTCATATCCAAGTTTTATCTTCTTCATAGTGGTAAGATGACAGGGGAATCTGTTTTGACTATTACAGAGGAAACACTGACAGGCATAATCAACATGTGTAAAGAATAAAACCAGGTACATTCAGGATAGCAGGAAGTGAGAATGACTGAAACTGAGCAAAGACCAGCTTGGAAAAATTGAGTGAAAACAGGTACGTTAAGGAAAGTTATCTGAAAGTAAGTATAAAGGAAAATATCACTACAAACTCTTGAGAAACAGACTGCTCTATGAATTCCTGTGTTTCAAGAATCCTTGTCTCCTATCTTACTATGTTCTTTCCTTCAGATTGTCCACAATATCATAGAATCATAGAATGTTTGGGGTTGGAAGGGACCTCTGGAGGTCATCTAGTCCAATCCCCCTGTAGTGGGCAGGGACATCCCCAACTAGAGCAGCTTGCCCAGAGCCCTGTCAAGCCTCGCCTTGAATGCCTCCAGGGATGGGGCCTCAACCACCTCCCTTGGGCAACCTGTTCCAGTGTTCCACCACCCTTGTGGTGAGGAACTTCTTCCTAATGTCCAATTTAAATCTACTCCTCTCCAATTTAAAACCACTGTCCCTTGTCCTTTCACTGCAGGCTGTTGCAAACAGGCCCTCTCCAGCCTTCTTGGAAGTTCCCTTTCAGTACTGGAAAGTCACTAGTAGGTCCCCCCGAAGCCTTCTCTTCTCCAGGCTGAACAATCCCAGCTCCCTCAGCCTGTCCTCATAGCAGAGGTACTCTATATCTATATCTCCTTGTTACCCCCAAATCTGACAGTTCCTGCTCATAACGCTGTCTCTCTAGCCTCTGAACCTTCAGTTTCTCATGCACACAAATAAATTGCCTCTCAGGCACTTTGGTTTTGCTCAGGAGTGCATTTTTGAAGCTCATCTGATCACAGCCACTTCTTACACTTTGGTTTCCTTTACAGGAAAGTCTTGGTGCATGCTAATTCTTCAGAATGAAATTAAACTAGAAAGTGCACTTGAGAAGATCACTAAAAGCCTTCTAAATGTTACCAGGTATTCAGTCCAAGACGGTCTGAAATAAAACTGGACTGACTGTAGGTGGTGTGGGTATAAGATTCAGATGTCTGGCCAATCTTGCTATGCAACCATTAACTTCCTTCAACCTAAAGGAATATAACAACTTTAAAACTTCTGTTTAAATGTGATGTGGTTAAATAGGTTCAAAAATTACTACACAGAACAGGAAAAGTGTTTGCTAAAGCCTAGCTCCTTAAAAAGCCAGGTTAAAAATTTTAGGGTTACCTCTTCTTTGAAGGATTATAACAACAGACCATTTGGCCTTTTTTCCCCCTGTTGATGGTTGCTGTTCCACTCAGCTGCAAATTGAGGATGGTCATCAAGACTGGGTAATTGTGCAACTGGTTATGATGCCAGTTAATTCATTGTCATATGGTATTTATTAAGCATACAAGCCTGATCAAGCACCTTGGCTTGGTTGGAACTTTGACCTTGGAATATGTCTGAAAGGACTGCAGCAAGTCTAGAATTTTACGTAGTCTTTGAAGCATCTAAACACTTGAGTCATCATGATAAAGAGATAATGAAAAGCCTGAATAAAAGAACCATAAATAACACCTGATTCATGGACTAAATTAGAACGAATTGTTATGAGAAAATTAAATTGCCTTGACAGCTTTAAAATAGATTTGTAAATTAATTACTAGTCAAGCCTCTTTTAAATTCAAATGCATTTCCTATGCATTTTAGTAAGTATTTAAAACCAAGAAAGCCATAGGAAGTCTTTCAACTTTCATTGAGTGATTTAGAAGCCTGATATGACTTAACTATGCTTAGAATATGAATACTTTATTTCTGAGCATAAACCCCACAGTTTTAGTATCATAAGCAAAAGCATCTGAAACACATAAAAAAATTCAGAAAACCTTTGTAACAAAATTGAGAACAATTCAGTATAAAAGACAGATACAGCTTTCCCATGTCCTTTGTGACCAGAAAATTCTTTATGCAATTTGGCATTCTATTCTGGAACGCAAAGGAAAGATTAGAAGACAACATATATAAATGTCTGAAGGGAGACTACAAAGAGGAACAGAGCTGGGCTCTTTTCAGCAGTGCTCAGTAACAGGATGAGAGGCAACAAACACAAACCGAAACACAAGAGTCACATCAGGAAACACTTTTACAATTTGAGGGTGACTGAGTACAGGCACAGGCGGTCCAGGGAGGTTATGGAGTCTCCATCCTTTGAGATCATAGAATCATAGAATGGTTTGGGTTGGAAGGGACCTCTGGAGGTCATCTAGTCCAACCCCCCTGCAGTGGGCAGGGACATCCCCAACTAGACCAGGTTGCTCAG
>VWZO01000563.1:170583-182216 GCA_013396975.1 Bucco capensis | reverse complement strand
AGCCCATGGAGGTTAACAGTGGAGCAGATGCTCACCTGCAGCCCCTAAGGGATCCAGGCTGGAAAAGGGAAGGACTGTGAGGAGTCCCACCCCTGAGAAGGAAAGAGCAGCAGAAACAACATGCAGTAGACTGTCTCCACTCCTCATTCCCTGCCCCATTTCATCACTGGTCGGGAAGAGGTTGAGAAAGTGGAAGCTGAGTTGAGCCTGGGAAGAAGGGAAGGGAGTGGGGAAAAGGTGTCCTGCGTATTAAAAAACAAACACAGACTGACAAATGTGACAGAATGACAACTTATAGTGGCTCCTGCTCCTGGCTATCAAATTTTGAAAAGAATCAGCAAAGCAACTAATCTGTATGAGTCTCCTTTTGTTGTTACTGTAAAATTACGCTTGTAAGGTGGAAGGACTGAAGAACAGTTTTCAGCTTTGTGGTCAAGCGGATCTCTCTTTTAGAGTGAAGTGCAAATTTTAGGCCTCCTTCAGCTGGATAGCACTGCATGACTGGGATATTTTCCTAAATATATGTAATCTAAAAACAAGATTTTAAAACCTAAACAGAGACACTATGTATGAGAAAATCCATACATAGGTCCGTATCTGTGGATTGTAGAAATATTTAATAGAAGGAAATAAAAGTTATCCAATACAGTTGTTCAACAGGTTGTCCTAATACATGCCTTCCCTTTCCTCAACTTTTTCCCAGATGAGCACTATTATTTTTTGAAGATTAAGGTTTTGGTTCAGTCAGAATGCTCTCATAAAAGCAAAACTCTACATGCTATCAGTAAAAGCTGAAAAGAGGCCAAGCCTCCTGAAATGAGCTCATAAGACTTTTTATTTCATTTTTATCTTTAACAAACCCACACGCATTTTGTTTCTGGCAGCTGGGTTAACCCAAAATATTATTTATGTAAAAATATTGCCACAAGAATAAATCACAATTGCTTTAACTATTTGATTATTTGAAATAGGCATTAAAGAAACATTATTATATCATGGTTTTATATTTTAATTTTGTCCTCTCCTGGCACATTTATACAGGAGAACTCAGCTCAAGCAACTGTCATTCAATATCATTTATACATATTATCCAGCTCTTAAAAAAAAAGGAATAGCTGAAGTATTTGGATGAACATCATAGCACTTCCTTACTACATTCTGCAAATGGATTTCTTTAAGTAAAAGAGAAACAATATCCAAGAGATTTCAAATTTTTTGCAATAAATAAAGACATAAATTCAGATAAATATAACTGGCAAAGTCACTACACTTGAAATTATAATTCTATTTAGATACTACAAGTTACATTTAACTGATATATAAATAATTGTTGACGATATCCATCTAATGTTAAGCTTAATTATTACTCAAATAGTCTAGTACAACCAAGAAGCACATTAACTTTAAAATGCAAAGACAGTGAAGTAAAAATCTCAACCCACCATATACATGGTTTGTAAATTGAATTTTCTTTAGTCATTTGAATTTTCTTTACTATGCTTTTCCTTCGTGATTTCACTTATTATAAGAAATGCATCATTCTTCAGCAGTTTACATCAATGACTTTGTATTAAATTTATTATTTACACTAAAAATGGGTAATGAGGCAATGAAACATTTATGTTTCAGAATGCTTCCTGATTAGTCAAAAAGTTCGATGAATCATTTCAAAGCAATTTTTTCAAAGTACTGGGAGCAATTACATTATACTGTGAATTAATAACCTGCAGTTGTTCTCCTAAAAAGAAAAAATGTATTAAATATTTATTTATATAGTATATATATATACACACACACATATATAGTCTACATCTACAAGCATGTGTATACTGTGTATACTTAGTGTATATTTAGGCAGTATATTTACATAGTCTATTGAGTCAATAATTATATATGCTTATAAAGTGTTTACTTAGAACTGGTGAATAACCTGCTAGCATTGACTCATCAAATAAATGTAGTCACTAGAAACACTAGTGACTTATATAGCATCATACAGGAATATGTAGGATCATACAGGACCAACCACAGAGGGACAGATAAAATTTAACTTCAAATGCAGTAATCTCTCAGCTCAGGTACAGTGTTTGCCATCATGGAATCTCTAAATGCTTGAATGGAGAAGGCTGGTTTGTTTCTTCTATTTAGGGTACAAGAATGTGCAAAACAGACATAATTTTTAGGAGATTTCTATAGAACATGTGTTTCTGGTTGGTTGTTGTTTGGTTTTGGGGTTTTTTTTAAGATACAGCACACAGCCAAAAGACATGTGTTAGATGTTAGATGTTTTCACTTTCTTCAAAATGTTTCAGAGGTCTACTCAACCAGATAGGCAAACTAATCATTTTAGTTTTACAAACTAAAAATTTAGTTTTACAAAGTAAAAAATTCTTTTTGGCTTCTAATACAAGAGGGATTATAGGACATCTGAAAACAGAAGAGGAAGAGAAATGTTGAACCAGTATATCCACAGGAAGCTCTTCTATCTAATGTAACTGAGTACCTCTTGTTTGTAACTCAATTGTGTTGCAAAGAGAAGGAGATAAAATTTAGCAATAGTTTTAAGCCCTCGTCATTAAAGGAGATTAGGTGAATAGGGTCAAAATACATTTCCTGGACTTAAAAACTCCTTACCTCCACAGTTTGGCTATGTAAGAAGTCTGTTACAGTCATGAATTGTTGTTTAAATTCTCTCATAAAATCTGTACTTTCCCCTCTGAGATAATATTCACATTCTAAATTCTTGAACCTCAGCTGTTCTACATGAACATTGTTTAGAATCTACGTGGGAAAATCACACAGAATCACACAGAATCGATCGGGCTGGAAAGACCTCAGAGATCATCAAGTCCAACCCTCCGTCAACTCTAATCCATTTACTAGATCATGGCACTCAGTGCCACATCCAATCTTCGTTTAAAAATCTCCAGGGATGGTGAATCCACCACCTCTCCGGGCAGGCCATTCCAATGCCTGATTACTCTCTCTGTAAAGAACATTTTTCTGATCTCCAACCTAAATTTCCCCTGGCAGAGCTTGAGCCCGTGCCCCCTTGTCCTATTGCTGGGTGCCTGAGAGAAGAGACCAGCCCCCACCTGGCTAGAACTTCCCTTCAGGTAGTTATAGACAGCGATGAGGTCTGAATTAGATTTGAATTAGGTTTGAATTGCAGCAGTGAGAAGCAATAGCAAAAAGTACATAGAAATGAACTTCAGCTATGTTTTTACAAATTTAGGAGACAGAGGGTGAGTATTCCCTAACTGAAGGGAAAGCAATAAAGAAACAAATTAGCAAGCATAGTGGCTGAGGGTACAATAAATATGTCCAGCAAGTCAGTCACAGTGCATATGAGGCTGATAATTGAACACCATGAAAGGGGATTACAAATCTGCAGTAGTGCAGTGAAAGCCTAAACTGTGAAGAGATTTAGTGTAAGCAACACAAAGTAGCTTTAACAGTTGACAAAAGACAACAAAGAAAAGGCACAAGTAGTGTCACAGATTTCATAGTATTAAGAGACGTACGGATCTAAACATGCAGACATTGCATCACTCTTAGCATTGGTTTAATCTCTACCCTTTCAACCAGTAGTTTGGCTGGCAGAAAAAAAAATCATTAAAGAGAGGCTATCTCAAAAGAAGGAAAAGCTTTAAAGTAAGCTTTGATAATTTGAAAAATCAATTCATGTGCCTAGATTCATACTTTAAAGAAATATGTCTTTAACCTAATCTATTACGAAGTAGATGAAAAATAAATCAAGTGGTTTTGATATACTCCTGAACTACTTTAATGATGATCTCTGTTGAAGAGCTGGATTGTTGTCAAAATGTGAATCTCACACAGATAGTTTATATTTATATTATATTCAAGGCCAGGCTGGATGTGGCACTGGGCAACATGGTCTAGTGTTTTGGCATCCCTGCTTGTGGCGGGGGGGTTGGAACTAGATGATCTTTGAGGTCCCTTCCAACCTGGCCGTTCTATGATTCTATGATTCTATGATATTTCTAGGCTAGGAGACAAACAGCAAAAAAAATCAAAATCATAAGATGTCCTACAAAGTATTGGCTATTGCTAACTTGATTTCATTACTTATTACTGCCCTTTTTCCATTAAAAGAACAGATCTGAAAGACCACTAGTCTCCATTCTATCCTGGGAGGGAAAAAAAAAATGAAAAACTAATTTGGTAAATCAAGTAATGGCAGCAAACACAGAGTACTGACAAATAATGATTTAATAAATATTTATAAAAAAGTATTTTTTTAACTTGATGAAAGTGCACATACAAATATTTTCAAGAGTTCTCAACACTGAGTAAATTTTCTTTTTCTTAATCTTTTCAAATCACCATTTTCTAAATTCCAGAATGCTCTCTTACCTACCTAATCTTTGTCAGTGAAAACAAACAAGAAAACCAACCTCTGAGACTTTAACACCTTAGCAATACAGCTTTGTAAGAACGAAGTTATTTAAATGGCATTATCTGCTATTTGTCTTATTCTATATTGCCATTTTTTCCCCACTGAGTGCTAATAAGTGTTTGCTGTTGAAGAGGTTTACATTCAACATCTGTCACTTGTATCCCGAAGTAGCACCTACAGGGAACTGTCAAATAGATGGTTATTCTCCTCTGTAGCACCAGCAAGTCTGTCTCACATCATTTACATACAGATAGTTATAGGCATTCATCATTTCATTATGCTGACTGCCTCACTATTCTAATGTGTAATGTCTCTTTAATGAGCCTCAAAAAATACAATATTCCTTGATTTATGACTGCTTAACTGAAAAATTATACAGACTGACAAAAACTCATCATAAAGCATTTTTTGTGTTCCCACTACCTTGCACTTTGAATTCAACGATGACTCTTGAGTTAATCTCATTATTTGTTTCTTTGACAAAAGAAATTACCAAATTTTGGCAGACTAGACTTCACAGTCACTGCTGTTTTCATAAACATAGTTTCACTTCAATGAAAGAGCTGTGCAGAATTTGACAAACTAAAATCAATCCGATTTTATCAAAGAAATAAACGTACTGGACAATCTGTTTCAATATTACATGTCAATTACTATGTATTTTCTAACTTATCATGTGGAATACTGCTGTACCAGTCACGCACAAGTGACTCACAAATGGGCCAATTTGCATGTTCAAGAAAATTGAACTGTGCTTTATTGTACAAACTTCAATTATTTCATATACAAATGGTTACCAGTCAAAAACAGCTGTGCCATTAAAAGCATGTTGAAGTATTACAAACATACTTAAGACACCAAGGAGAAATCTGAGGACAAGAGGCAAAAGCTTTATTCACTTGACTGTACTCAGGCATTATATGAATTTCAGTTCCTTCAGCTACATCTCTATGCATTCATATAAAATTTCAGCTTTACACTAGGAGCATGGGGGTTTGACTATCCAAGTTCAAAAGGTTTACAAACCGTGTTCATTATAGCCATCAGAAGCAAGAATTCTCACCAAGCATGACAGGACATTTTTTCTAACAAATTTACAACTTATAGTTGAATACTTTCAGTATGTAAGAAAGTGTTAAGCTCTGTCTGAAGTTTCTCTCATAACAGAGACAACTTTTTACTTCCCTGTCCAATATAGTGTGAACTTGTACTATAGTCAGTACACAACTCTCTCTCCTCCACTTAGCCATTTATTTCCATGTAAGTTTTAGAAACATAGCACTGAGACCTTTCCCTCTTTCAAAACGACACCTCTTCCAAAAGGTTCAAATCTAATGAGTGCAAATATAAAAAAATGAGCACTGATATAACCTTACACTGCCTGATAGGATATCCTAAACATCACCTCCTTTTTCCAAATCATGAAGCCAGGCAAAAAAGACTATTAATTCAAAGCAGTAGAAATGTAGAGGTCTTTAAGCAACAGATTAAATTCCTAGATCCCTGCAAAAAATCCATAAGCAAAAAATCAATACTATTGCATGTTTAAGAGCCTTTTAAGTAGATGCAAATATATTATGACATGACAGAAAATGAAGTGCAGAAATTAACCTGATATGTTTGACCCTAACAGTGTTAAATGCTCAATACAGTAAAAATTCACATTTCATAATTTTGGACCCATATTTTAGTTCCTTTGCACTAAATACCCTAGTTAATATCAATTTCTGAATTTCAGTGATTTCAAGGAATCAAACTTCTAAAGAATAAAGGTATATTATGCCCACTTTATTTTTATCATCTAGGAGAATATTTGCATGCCTACACATTTCAATCATATAAAATGACAGCCTATTAAACAAGCCAGTATAACACTTTTTTTCCAGTTAGTAAATCACAAAACCTACATAATATTATTTTCAATGTGTAATTTATAACTTTGAATCCAGAAAACTAGTATGCCAAGGTAAATATCTGTTGCAAATAATTGAAGACCCAAGTTTATATACCCAGATACTTCTTGAATTCAAACTATCTCAAAATTTCCATTCATTTGCACAATAATAGAATCACAGCATCATGGAATCATTAAGCTTAGAAGAGACCTCTAAGATCATCAAGTCTAACTATACCTATCACATACCACTAATGCATGTCCCTAAGTAGAGCATCTCTATGTTTCGTAAACGCCTCTGTGGACGGTGATTCCACCACCTCCCTGGGCAGCCTACTCCAAGACTTAACAACCCTTTCAGTAAAAATATTTCTCATATCTAATCTAAAACTCCCCTGGTGCAACTTGAGGCCATTTTCTCTCATCCTCTCACTGTTGCACTGAAGAAGAGACCTACAGCCCCACCTCGCTACAACCTCCTTTCAGGTAGTTGTAGAGTGATAAAGTCTCCCCTGAGCTTCCTCTTCTCCAGACTAAACAACCCCAGTTCCCTCATCTGCTTCTCATAAAACTTATTCTCCAGACCCCTCCCTAGCCTTGTTGCCCTTCTCTGGACACACTCTAATGCCTCTATGTCCTTCTTGTAATAAGGAGCCCAAAACTGAACATAGTGTTCTAGGTGTGGCCTCACCAGCACTGAGTACAGAAGGATGATCACTTCTCTGTTCCTACTGGTCACACTATCTTTGATACAGGCCAAGATGCTCTTAGCTTTCTTAGCCACCTGGGCACATTGCTGATTCATATTCAGTCTACTATCAGCCAGCACCACCAGGTCCTTCTCTGCCAGACAGCAATCCAATCACTCTTCCCCAAGCCTGTAACGTTGCATGGGGTCATTGTGACCAAAGTGTAGGACTTGGCACTTGGCCTTGTTGAAGCTCATCCCACTGGCCTCAGCCCACCAATTTAGCCTATCCAGGTCCCTCTGCAGAGACTCCATACCCTCAAGCAGATTGACTCTTCCTCCTTTTGTGGTGTTGTCTGCAAACTTACTCAATCCCCTCATCTAGATCATTGATAAAGATATTGAACAGAGACAGCCCCAGCACTGAGCCCTGGGGAACACCACTGGTGACCTGCCACCAACTAGAATGAACCCTATTGACCACTACTCTCTGAGCTCGGCCCACCAGCCAGTTCCTTACCCAGCAAAGAGTTAACCTGTCTAAACCATGTAAATCCAGCTTCTCCAGGAGAATATCGTGGAAGACAGCGTCAAAGGCCTTCCTAAAATTCAAGTAACTGGCATCTACTGCCTGCCCTTTGTCCACTAGGCGTGTTACCTCATCATAGAAGAGATCAGGTTAGTCAATCAGGACCTGCCTCTCATGAACCCATGCTGACTGGGCCTGATCCTTTGTTTGTCCAGGACTTGCTGTGTGATTGCCCTGAAAATGATTTGTTCCATTGCCTTCCCTGGTACCAAGGTAAGGCTGAGTGGCCTGTAGTTCCCCAGATCCACTTCCAGTGCTTCTTGTAGATGGGCATCACATTGACATGTTTATATGTCAGCTTGTAGTAGTGTGATAAAATCCAATTGAAAAAAATACAGTATTTATTAATCACAAAAAATTCTTGAGATTATCATTCTAACCATCTCAAAATTATTTTTGTGTCCCTTAATGTTAACTGTGAGGTACATAACCAGGAGCAACCATGGACAATGAGTGCTATCTAATAATACTAATTTAAAAGCTGGAAGAGATTATAATTGATTGTTAGTTTACTGTCAGAGCAAAGGTAAAAAAAACCAAAGTAAATACAGCTACTCCTACAGCCCCTTCATGCTGTAACTCTCTTCCTTCTTTTCTTGCTTTATCACTTCATTGTTACATCTCCCACAAACTATAGAGTTACCACTTTCCAAAACTGGCTAATAGTGTCTGAATCTCCATTTCAGAGAAGACACTTGAGGAATACCTGTCAGAATATGCTTTAAGTCTCCACACACTTCTTCCTTATGCATGCACATAAATATTTGGCAGTGTTTCTCCAGCAGAATACTTAATTAGCAAGTTTCCTTGTAGAGTACTGAATTACTCAGGAACCCAACAGTATTTTATACAACGTGTTTCACATTGATTGAGCTTACTTACAGGAAGGTGGTGCTATAAGTGGATTCAACACTTGAGTCAGTGTAGTCTGCAGATCAGAAGAAAATCCAGAGTGTGTTCTGTTCTTGTGATTAGTTTTCCGCCTTTCTGTAGATACACCTAGGAAATAACCAGTACAGAGTAAATACAAATAAATATAGAAAATAGCATAAACCAAATTATTAGAAAGAAAAAAGTAAGAAAACAGTGAGTGATAAATTACTGCAAAGTCTGTACCATTATTCATCAATATGCAATTACCACATTACGGAAGACTAAAGTTTAAATTTTGTCTTTGTTTAATCTTGTAGTACCCAAGTGATTCCAGAGTTCTTCAATCTCAAGGCAAGCAAGTAGAATCGAGCAGCTGTTATCATTACACCTGAACAGCCATCTGGTGGCCTGAAAGAAGAAACATAGGGACCACAGAGTGAACTGTGGTATCATCAGCAAACTGGCTGAGAGTACACCTGTCCCTTCATACAGGTCATTGATGAAGATATTGAACAAGATCAGACCCTGTCCTGACCCCTAGGAAACACCACTAGCTACAGGTCTCTAACACTCTGCACCGCTAATCGCAACCCTCTGAGCTCTGTCAATCAGCCAGTTCTCAATCCACCTCACTGTCCACTCTTTTAACCCATACTTTCTAAGCTTGCCTATGAGGATGTTACGGGAGACAGTGTCAAAAGTCTTGCTGATGTCAAGGTAGACAACATCCATTGCTCTCCCTTGATCTACCCAACTAGTCATACCGTCACAGAAGACTACCAGATTGGTCAAGCACGATCTACCCTTCATTATTCTATGCTAACCACTCCCAATAACCTTCTTTTCCTACACATCACCTAGAGATGACCTCCAGAACAAGCTTTTCCATCACCTTTCTAGGGATGGACGTGAGGCTGACTGGCCTGTAATTTCCTGGGTCCCCCTTCTTGCCCTTTTTGAAGACTAGAGCGAAACTGGCATTCCTCTCATCCTCAGGCACCTTTCATCTTCTCCATGACCTTTCAAAAGTGATGTAAAGTGACTTAGCAATAAGATCAGCCAGCTGCTGCAGCACTCGTGGGTGCATCCCATCAAGGCCCACAGATTTGTGCATGTCCAACTTGCCCAAGTGATCTGTAATCCAACTCTCCTTGACTAAGGGAGAGTTTTCTTTCCACCAGACTTTCTCTCTTATCTCCAGGACTGGGATTCCTGAGGGCTGGTCTTAGATGTGAAGACTGAAGCGAAGAAGGCAATTCAGTAACTTTGCCTTCTCTGTCTCCAGAGCACCCACCTTATTCAGTGGTGGATCCTGGGTTTCCCTAGTCTTCCTTTTCCTACTGATGTACTTGAAGAAGTCCTTTTTCTCATCTTTCACATCTTTTGATGGATTTATTTCCAATACAGCCTCACTGCAAATCTACACACTCTGGCAACATTCCTACATTCCTCCAAAATGGCCAGTCCCTTCTTCCACATACTGTAAACTTCCTTCTTCTTTTTCCAGAAGCTCCTTGCTCATCCATGCAGGTTTCCTGCCTCCTTTGCTTGATTGGACATTAGGAAGAAGTTCCTCACCAAAAGGGTGGTGGAACACTGGAACAGGTTGCCCAGGGAGGTGGTTGAGGCCTACCTTCTAGAGTCATTCAAGGCGAGGCTTGACAGGGCTCTGGGCAACCTGATCTAGTTGGGGATGTCCCTGCCCAGTCCAGGGGGGTTGGACTAGATGACCTCCAGAGGTCCCTTCCAACCCAAACCATTCTATGATTCTATGATTCTATGATTCCTTACTCATCGGGATGCAACAATCTTGAGTTTGGAGGAAGCAGTGCTTGACTATTCACCAGCTTTCTTGACACCCCTACCTTCTAGAGTCCTAACCCATGGGATTCCTCCATGTAGGTCCCTGAAGAAGTTAAATTTAGCTCTCCTGAAGTATGCTATGCCTTAAATTCATAAAGGGTTATAAAGGCATGAAATGTTTTCAAATTTACTAAAGGACACCTGTCAGTCATTTTAGCATCTTTTGAGCTCTGCTACTGCTGCTAGGAAGCGATGGCAAGCTCTTGTGTAAGAAAGCAAAAAGCCTGGAACCAGTTACATGAGAATGGATGGCATTGTGAGGCAGACTGCCAGGCCAGGGTCTCGCCTGTTAATGTGACAATACTGTCCACATATTCTTTTCTGAAGCATTAGAGGGGATTCTTCATCTTGTATTGGTGCAGTTAATTACCTCCTATTCAATGCCTGTGCTTGTTCTTACCAAACTGTATGTCATTTATTTTTTATTGTTTCTGGAATTTATTGTGATTATTTGGAACCTGAGTTCTGTCTTCTAATATGATTGCAGCAAGAGTTGTGTCTACTTTATTACCAAAACTACCAACAAAGTTATGAAATAACTTTAGACTCAGTATAGAATGTTACAGAATTACAGCCCTCCCACAGCACCCCAGTCAGTTACTGGGGACTTGTATACTAACTTTAGGCCACAGTTCCCTGGCTTGCTTAAAAGAATGTCACGTGAGATTATCAAAACTGCAGTTTACTAAATTCAAGTGATATATTGTATCTCTTACACCTTTTAAGGCTTGCTGCAATATTTTTTAAAGTGATAGGATAGGTCTGACTTGTTCTCTCTAAATCTATGCTAGCTGTTCATACCATCTCTTATAGATGCTTAGAAAGAACAGTTTGATAATTTAAGATCACTTACAGAAATTCAGTTAGAAGAACTATCTATAATTCTTTGGATATTTCTTTAGGTCTCACTGTCAGCTCCTTTCTGAGCTTTCAGTTTCACCATCCTTAAGTTCTCAACTGTGTTCTTACTATGCATCATGTAAAGATTTGTTTTTTCTAAGAATGTATATCTTCTGATTTCATACAGACAACAGCCTCTGCACAAAATCAAGCCCTGAACAAAGACAGTTCTTTATTTCTAGTTGAGATAGCCTTCCAGTTAGATAATTCATACTGATTTTTCTAAGAGAAGGCATGACTTTCTCTGTAATTACTTTGTTTTAATACCTAGTCATATTCTAATTTATCACTCATCCTATATTCCAATACTAGCCCCTGACATGAAGAGTCTAAGAGAATATAAGATCAGTAATTCACTATGTTTCATTTTTAAGGTTTAAGCAATTGCACATTGATTTGTTGC
>VWZO01000563.1:126738-170220 GCA_013396975.1 Bucco capensis | reverse complement strand
TGATCTAGTTGGGGATGTCCCTGCCCAGTCCAGGGGGGTTGGACTAGATGACCTCCAGAGGTCCCTTCCAACCCAAACCATTCTATGATTCTATGATTCTATGATTCCTTACTCATCGGGATGCAACAATCTTGAGTTTGGAGGAAGCAGTGCTTGACTATTCACCAGCTTTCTTGACACCCCTACCTTCTAGAGTCCTAACCCATGGGATTCCTCCATGTAGGTCCCTGAAGAAGTTAAATTTAGCTCTCCTGAAGTATGCTATGCCTTAAATTCATAAAGGGTTATAAAGGCATGAAATGTTTTCAAATTTACTAAAGGACACCTGTCAGTCATTTTAGCATCTTTTGAGCTCTGCTACTGCTGCTAGGAAGTGATGGAAAGCTCTTGTGTAAGAAAGCAAAAAGCCTGCAACCATGTGAATGTATGGCATTGTGAGGCAGACTGCCAGGCCAGGGTCTCGCCTGTTAATGTGACAATACTGTCCACATATTCTTTTCTGAAGCATTAGAGGGGATTCTTCATCTTGTATTGGTGCAGTTAATTACCTCCTATTCAATGCCTGTGCTTGTTCTTACCAAACTGTATGTCATTTATTTTTTATTGTTTCTGGAATTTATTGTGATTATTTGGAACCTGAGTTCTGTCTTCTAATATGATTGCAGCAAGAGTTGTGTCTACTTTATTACCAAAACTACCAACAAAGTTATGAAATAACTTTAGACTCAGTATAGAATGTTACAGAATTACAGCCCTCCCACAGCACCCCAGTCAGTTACTGGGGACTTGTATACTAACTTTAGGCCACAGTTCCCTGGCTTGCTTAAAAGAATGTCACGTGAGATTATCAAAACTGCAGTTTACTAAATTCAAGTGATATATTGTATCTCTTACACCTTTTAAGGCTTGCTGCAATACTTTTTAAAGTGATAGGATAGGTCTGACTTGTTCTCTCTAAATCTATGCTAGCTGTTCATACCATCTCCTATAGATGCTTAGAAAGAACAGTTTGATAATTTAAGATCCCTTACAGAAATTCAGTTAGAAGAACTATCTATAATTCTTTGGATATTTCTTTAGGTCTCACTGTCAGCTCCTTTCTGAGCTTTCAGTTTCACCATCCTTAAGTTCTCAACTGTGTTCTTACTATGCATCATGCAAAGATTTGTTTTTTCTAAGAATGTATATCTTCTGATTTCATACAGACAACAGCCTCTGCACAAAATCAAGCCCTGAACAAAGACAGTTCTTTATTTCTAGTTGAGATAGCCTTCCAGTTAGATAATTCATACTGATTTTTCTAAGAGAAGGCATGACTTTCTCTGTAATTACTTTGTTTTAATACCTAGTCATATTCTAATTTATCACTCATCCTATATTCCAATACTAGCCCCTGACATGAAGAGTCTAAGAGAATATAAGATCAGTAATTCACTATGTTTCATTTTTAAGGTTTAAGCAATTGCACATTGATTTGTTGCACCATTTCCTCCGATCCTTGAGGTAAGATTATTTCTTTTGAGCAACAGTATCTTTAGTTGTTTAGCTTGCAGTAATTTTCATGCATGTAATGGCTTTTCCTATCCTTTCAGTATGTTTAAAAAAGAAAATGCTGTATTTTATGTTTTTAAATACAAATTATTTTCAAAAGGAATGCTCCAGTCTGGGACATCTGTATTACATTACTGGGTCAAGCTCTTTACATAAAGGTCTGTTCATCAAATTACTGGAAGGATTTTACATAATGGAAAGAACAAAGAAGACAAAACCAGATGTCACTCAGAGCAAGGGTCTCATTTCCCCAGGTTCAGCTCTGCCAGCTCACAGGGTAGATACTAGAGGCAGGTCTTGGTTAACAACATGTGTATACATTTGTGTGAAGATGTCCCTGATATAGCCTATCCCACACTTGACCATCTTAATAGTGAGTTTAACAGCGAGTTGTTTGGTATTCCTATATCCTGTCAGAAACTGGTGAAGGGTGTGGGACTGATCTGGCTACCTCTTGTATAATGTAACTAACTACATGTTCATAGCAGCAAATGATTTTACATGCCTGTGTCACCTGTACTTTTTCTGCTTCTCTGCTGCTCTAACTCAGTTTTCTCCTTATTTTTCCTTCTCAACACTTGGTCCTCTTTGGTCTATCAGCTTAATTTGCTTTCTGTAATATTGGGATGGAAAACAGGGACTACAACTTTATACAAACCATAGTATGTATTATTATATACCTCTCCTACTGGGTTATGAGCAAGATTAGAGTTCAATGAATAAGGAAACTTTAACAGAAGATGGAGTCTCAAATAAATGCACTGAAGTCCATTTTCCCTCCCTCCTCTGTGTGCAGCCTTCTGCTTAAACAAGGCCTTAGGACAGTCATCTCTTTAGCATATAAAAACAAAGGGAATATCATCTGCCCCTGGCAAGATGACTATGTTAACATCTGTATGTCATTTTAAGTACTTAGATAATTTTTTTTCGTAAGACTTTCTTTGGCTTCACTATTGTTTAATAATACTCCAGAAATAAACACACTTTGACATATAAAATGACCCTAAGAAAAGCAGTTCAGCTCTGTAGTTCTACTACTTCTGTGATAACAGCATCCCAGATAAAAAATATCTATAAAAATAGTGTCAGAAAAGTATATGTTCATTCCAGTCTCCTTTTTTGCTGTATTTTTCTTATCTTCCTGCAGCACATGTCTGGGCTTTTACCCAACATCCCTCAAAGCTCATAGATAAATAAAATAAAAAAAAACCAAAACATACACCCTCCCTGCCCAAGAAAAAAAGAATCAAACCAACCACAAAACAACAACAAAAAACCAACACCAACCTCAACCCAAAAAACCCCAACTCCTTTTTCTCTTTCCAAGACTGGCCATTTGTAAACTCTCCTTTACTTCTCATTCCATGACAAAATGGCAAAATGGTAACCTGCCTAGAAACATTTAACGTTTCCTGAAACTCTTACAAAGAGAAAGCTGAAGACTCATCTCTAACACCAGCTGAATTTTCCTCTATGGCCTCCCTTAGCCTGACTACTCTTCCTACCATTCATGTCAGCTGGCTCCATAGAGCCCTCATAAACTTCTCCCTCCTTTATGCACATTTATGCCTATTCACAGAATGCCACTTCTAAACTATGTATTCTAAGGCTGAAAAAAAAGATAAAAACAACAGTTCCAGGGCCTGCAAAACACTTCTGAAAACAAAACAAACAAACAAAAAAAAAAGCACAAACAACCTCAGCAACATTCACTGCATGACAACCTGTACCTGTAAAGCAGCCAGGACAAGGCCTCCTCACAGGGCCGCCGCAGCCTCCCTTCTCCCTGCCGTCAAAAGGCAGGTGGCTGCATGTGCTTCCAGGGAGACACTGGCCATGTTCCTGCCCTGGCCTCACAGCCTCCCCTTGCTATTTTGGACGGCTCCCACTCCCAGGAGACGCAACTAGGCCAGGGCCTTCCCTGCTGGTGAGGGGATGCTGCTACCACCCCGTGGCTGCCAGCACAGCAGCTGGTGGGGTGAGGCAGAGCAGGGCAGGTGGACTTGGTTCCTGCTCTCGCCCAGGTTAAGGATACCACCGTAGGCGTGGAAAAATCTGGCACGCAGGCTGTGTTTGGTGGGAGCTGAGGAGTTTCACACCAGAGGCAAGGAGACGGCTCTGGGAAGGCACTTTCACTGTTGAGCAGGGGGCCTAGTGACAAGCAATGGGCAAAAAGCTGAAGTACTTCATGATATTTCCCCCCTCATTTTTCACTAGTAAGGTTTATCATCAAGCTTCCTGGGTGTCTGATGCTCTGTGACCATGAAGCAGCACCCACAGGAGAGGAAGACAGAGTGGATCACTTAACCACTTGGATGTATTTGCATGTGTTCGTAAGACCAGGACTGCTTCCTGTCCTTTCTGAAATGTTTGTGATCACTTGAAGGTAGTTGCTCTCACAATTCTCTTCAAGACAAGCAAAAAGCAGGATCCAGGGAACTACAGACTGGCCAGCCTTAACTTTGTCCCTAGGAAGGTTGTGGACCCAATCTTAGAAGCCATTTCTTGCCTGTGCAGATCACACCTAATCAACATTATTACTTTTCCTGGTGAAGTGACTAGCAGCTTTGGAGGCGGGAAGGCATTTATCCTTCATTTTAGGAAGGCCTTTGGCACAGTCTCCCATAATCTCCTTATAATCAAACTAGTCAGAAACATACTGGACAAGTGGATTAAAAGGTCGATGGAAAACTGGCTGGACTGCCAATGCTCAGAGAGTTGTGATGAGAGGTACAAAGTCCAGCTGGCAGCCAATAGTTTAATGTCTTCATCAACAACCTGGATGGCAGAGTGCATTCTCAGCAACCCTGCAGGTGACACTGAATTGGAGGAGGCAGCCAGTACACTGGATGGCTGGGCTGCTAATTAGAGGAATCTGAACAGGCTAGAGAAATGGGCTGACCATGGAGTGCAATAAGAGCAAATACAAGGCCTTGTGTCTGGGTTGGAAAGACTCCACATGGCAAGGTGGGGCAGGCTAGGAGCCAACTATCTGACAAGCAGCTCTGCAAAAAAGCCCTGGGGGTCCTCGTGGACAAGTTGAACATGAGACAGCCATTCTGCCTGTATAGCATAGGCCAAGTGCATTGTAGCATGTATTACTAAGGGTGTAGGCAGCATATCCAGAAAAATGATCCTTCCCCTCTGCTTGGCACTTGTAAGACCCCATCTAGAGTACTATGTCCAGTTTTGAGCTCCCTAGTACATGACGAAGATCAACATACTAAGTGACTCCAGCAAAAGGCCAACAAGATGGTCAGGGGACTGGAAAGCACAGCGTACAAAGACAGGCTGAGAGAATGGTCTTCAGTTCAGACTTCAGTTCAGGCAGAGAACTGTCTTTTCAGCTTGGAGAAGAGGAAGCTAAGGAGAGCCTACTTCTTTGAAAAAGAGGGAGAAGATGATGCCAGACTCAGCAATAGGACAAGAGGTAACCGACACAAATGTAAACATGAGAAATCTCAATCAGATACTCAGGGTGGGGGATGGTATGTGAAATCACCATGATGGTGATTAAATACAGCAACAGGTTGCCTATAGAGATGGTGAAATCCACCCTGGGAGTGTTTGAGACTCAACACAGCCTCAACCATACAGTATCATTATATCTGTTTTGAGTAGGACTTTGGACTAGTTGTGTCTGGATGTCCTTTCTGACCAAAATAATAATTCTGTGAGAAAACCTAAAATTATAGAGTGTTAATTGAGAGAATTTTTGAAAATTTGAAAAATCTTAAAAAATAAATTGCATAACATAGCTACTTATCATATATTTTAGATATATATAGAAGTTAAATTCTTTTTCCAATAGGTATTGCTATCTGAAATAGACACATGCAGGGTATGGATGACTGGTGTTTTGCAAAAAGCAGATGCAAAGTACACGAAACTTTCTATCATTTAAAGTTTGAGGATGGTTGCTATATATTGCCTACCACAGTGCAAAAGAAAAATTTGCTTAGATTTCTTAGAAATATCGACTTCAGTGGTTCCTCACAATTTTTTCAATTATTTTCCCTGCAGATAATTAAGGCAATCCTCAGATGCATTCTGTTTTGGTTATAGATCTACAGTGTAAGGAACACATTTGCAGAGTTTTATGTAAATGAGTTTATCATATTTATCATTGCTATCATTTTTTGCCTTTTAAAATATGGAGGACATGATTTCATTTTCCTCAAGTACAATACAGCTCTCATGTACACTGGATGTTATAGAATATATGGCCTCTGTAGAAAAATTATGTCCAATTACTGTCTTAAAAATATGAAGCTCTTTTCCAATAAGATCTCTGAGAAAATGTGAGAAAAACAACAACAAAAATAGTCATCCTAATATAAAAAGTAGTATATAAGCTTTCTGTTCGAAAATATCAAACTATTTATGAAGAATATAATCATTAAGTCTTCACTGCTGCATAACTAAATGTCACATATTCTGAAAATGGGGATTTGATAGCAAGGACTTTAAAAAACTCAACTCCAAAATTGCCAAAAGGAAGAAAGAAATTGCACCAGATCTTATAAATGTTATTTATATGTTGTACATGGTCTGTGGAAGCACACATATCTCATATTTGGATACTACGAAAATAACGTATAGATAATTCTTTAAACAATATGTGTGTTGTAAGTTTTATGAAGCCATAAAGAGTTCATGATGCAATCATGCCATCTAGGAAGGCAGCTAGTTAGAGAAACAGCAATTTAATCAATACCTTATTATAAGCAAAGTATGAGAAATGAACATGTGAAAAAGGCTTACTACCACCTCCCTGGNTCCTAGCCTGTATTTTAGCTACTGAACGTATTGGTGTATTAAAATGAAATGAAATCTTATTTTTTAAAAGTGAAGTTCTTGATTAGTAGAAGTTGCAAAGAAGGACACAGAAAACAGCCACTTAAAATACACTTTAATAGCATCCTCAAATTCTGAAATAAGACTTTGCTTTAACTTTAAAATTTGGTCTGATTTTTACCATGTGTAGTCTTTAAATACTCAAGAAATTTCAAGGAGCTCTGGCAGATGGAGAAAATATGCCTTAATATGTAGAAAAAGACAAGTACTGCAAATGATGATAAAAAAGGATTTCTTTTTTTAGATACAAATGTCTATTAAAAAATGGGTACATATGTAGCTTTCATGTTTTAATGCTCTTTTTTATGTCAACTGAATGTGATTTATACTTTCAATACATTTATTATATCTCAGCTGTGCAACCACTTAAACATAGTGTTTCAATAACTTTTCTTTTTCTCTAAAGATTTTTGGGTGAATTAGTTATAGGCAAGATACTAAATATAAACATCCTGATCTCACTAGAGCTACAATTATTTTGTCTTCGTTACCCAAGATGTTTACATATGAGCAACAGCACATCATGGTTTAGTCCACTGAGAGTGACAGGTCTTCATTTATGATTTGACAGACTGTCACTGTAGTAGGTATGCTGACTATTTAATGTATCTATAAGTGTTTTATGGCCTTTACTAACTCATAAAATTAACTTCCATTGTCCTCTTGCATGAGTACATGACAAAATGTAACCTTATTACAAAAGAGAAAACATTAATAATACAAAAGAGAAAACATCTAGTAATAGTTTTAGTAAAACATTTTTCTTCAGTGATTTAATTTATAAAGATTCATCTTGCATGTATTATATTCAATGCTTCAAAGCACCTAGTAACCATTCAGTGTTTCAATGGTCCTCTTTTGGTGCACTGCACAAACCCACAGAAGTGACATAATGTCAATCTGTCACGAACCTCCTTGATGCATGTTAAAGCCTAGACACCTAAGCAGTAAAACAGTGAATTTTTATTCTGTGTCTTCACCATAATGTGTCCATGTATGACCACCTCAGCAAAGTAGTAATAGCTCTTGGCAAACAGCATTCATCTGGGCTGAAATGCTGTCAGCAGCAATATGGTAGATGTCAATTAGAATAACGTATGCAATGCAGACACATTTGCCAATTACATGCATTAGACCTCATAATGACTGATGTCACAAATGTAGTTTGGTGATAAATTATCTTAAGGACAGTAATTACATTTTTCCATCAGTTGAGTGTACCCATTTTGAGGTTACAAAATGAGATCCACAGAAAAAGTCTCCCTTTAGACAACAGAAACAATAGGAATGTCAGAGGGTGCGGTTGTTTGCTGCTTTTTTCCAGATAGACTCAGCTTGGACTTCTAAGAAATACTGTATTTTATTATTTTTATTATATGCTACTTGCAAGGAAAATAAATGCAAGTGGCATCTTGATAAAACAAATACACTGACGATTTTAAAAGACAACTGGGAAGTGTGTTGAAGACATTATGACNTGAGTTTAATGCTCCCTCTGCTGTTGGCACAGTTATTGCACCAGGGGCCACAGGAGACCCCAAGTGATTTTCAGACTATGCCTAATTCTAGCATAGGGATTACCAAAAGAATTCCATGGCTCCACATACAGAAAACAGGGACTGGATCTTTTAAGGTGGGATGGATGACATCCAAGCTAATGCAAGAAGAAACGAGAACAGTAAGAGACAGAGTGGTGGGTGCATACAAAGCTACCTGGTAGTATATTCAGGATTGACAATTTTTAGGTCAAGATTTAGATCAAGATGGGAAGTTGGATTTGATGATCCTTCTGGATCCCTTCCAACTTGAGACATTCTATGATTCTATGACAATATCTTCTGAAATGTTCATCTTCAAATGCTAGTATCAACACCTTAATCCAAACAAAACTCAGAAAGATTCTGTAGCCTGTGCTATCTAGATGATCAGAACTGTACTTTTTGGCCTCAATATATACATTTTTTAATTAAAAGTACTGTGCAATAAAATTCTAGAAGGCTGTGGAAAAGTTTCTGTCATGAATATAACAAGGTTGAAGTAAGGACAAAACATGCTTCTAACTCTTCAGCCAACAGAATTGATACTATAAGAGACAGAGGTGTATTGGTCAAAAGGAAGCAAAACTCTACGAGTTCAAATGAACTAATTCCCTGTCATACTCTTTATAAATAAACAGAGCAAGCGACTGATTTCCACAGTCAGATCTTCCACTCTTTCATTAACCTGAATACACTCCAAAATTAAAAAATTACTGTCTTCTATTGTTGGAATGCTCCACCAACATTCTCAAATGATGCATGGAAGCATGCAAGCAGAATATGCAAACTAAGAGGAGCAGAGCTGATGCCAGGCTTAAACATTCTATACAGCCATTAATCTGGACAGCTGCATCCTTCTTGGGGGGTTCAGTCTGAACCATCACGCTCCTAGCAGCAGCAGCAATGGCTTTCGTTCTTTTGGAGACCATTTCTGGGTCTCATTCGTGGGCAGGCAAAGACTGCTTACGTACTGCCCCTGCACTTCCTCCCTTCGCTCTCTGCCTTCACAAACTGCCTCACAAACTGCCACGTACCTGTTTGCCCGTTCCTGTTCACCCGTGCTCTGGGTTGCTCGTGCTCCCTAAGCCTTGTTAATATGGGACAGGGTGTATCAAGTGCAGCACTGATCCACCCAGCTGACTTCCCTAGAGCAGTGAGTTCAGCTCTGGTCCCTCCTCGCCCCCGCTTTGACTTTGACCTGGGAGTTACCCCAGACCACCACGTCCAGAAACTGCGCCCGGGAGGACAGGAGGACATGATACAAGGCACGCACAAGTCAGGGGTCAACCCCCCACCCTGCGCAGACAGATCTTAAAAAGAGCTTTGCTGAGCTTACCTGGCCCACAGAGTTGCTCCTCCTAAAATCCGACACGAAAAAGCCACATATAAAAAGCATATTAGCCACATCCTCCTTTTACAGAGTTTTGGTATCTTCAGGATGAAAATTGTCAAGGCTGAATCAAGAGTTGCTTTCTATAACCATCTTTCTCTCTCACACACACACTTCCAGACATGCATACATAGGATAGACAAGAGAGGAGTGGCAATGTCTAGCAATAATACAAAGCAGCACAGGCATCAAAGGGCAGCAGGGACTGCCAGTGTTGGAAATACAGTGGGATGCTGCTTACAAGATTACAGGCACCTCTGAGTGTATAAAGTCTGAGTCAACAGCACTAGAAGTTAGATGGGAACAGTTTAAAAGCAGGCAAATGTCATGTGAAGATACAGCAAGGATATTCTGTTAGAACCTTGTTTAAAGAAGGCTTTTTCTCTCCAGGCAAAACTGAGAATTAGCCAAACAGTGAACTCACTTCTCACGCTGCTCATAAACAGGATTCCACAATTAAGTGCAAACTGGGAGGCAGTTTGGTTGGTTTCTGGATCAAGTATGCTAAGATCATAGGAAGAAAGTGGAATTGTAACAAGTTCTACATGCGTTTCATTTTAGCGGTTCAAAGATGCACAGTAGGAGTTTCTCCTTGCCCACTGAACCCATAGCTCAGCTCTACTTCATAGACAGCTCATCCTGGTTGACTGCATATCCCTGGTTAAAACTTAGTAATAAAATTCAGACTGAACTTGGCTTTATAAAAGTACAACACTGATTTAGTCTTAACTGATTAACAGAGGTCTGGTTAGCCACAATTTAACTTATGTACAAAAAATGTTTTTCAAAGAAGAGCTATTGTAAACTATGCAATAGCATTTTAGTAATGATGCAGTTATGGCATGCACAGGTAGCTGGTAGGAAAGGCCTTTTTAAGGCTAATGTACTAAAGTAATGTAGATCTTTATGAACAATTTGTCAAATACAGCATGAATGTGACCTTTGCAATGGGATATATACACCAACACACATTCACACATATGTACTCACCAAACACAGCATTTTGATTCTGACAAGAATAACTGCTGCCACAAGAAGTGAAATCCAGCAGTACAAAAATCAACTCCCAGCCAAAAAAATGGGTTACTTTTTTCACTGATGAACTGTATCCCTACAGATTGGAAATAACTGTCTTTACAAAACCTAAAAAATAATACTTAAAAATATTCTTACATGCAATGAAAAAAGAGAGGATCAAAAATTGAAGTTAGGCCTAAAATTCCTATGTAAGTGGTTAGACACAGATAAGGCAGCAAGTGTATGTGTATATTATAATACATGCATTAACACTATTAGTAAGGTATGAGAGTGTAACTTGAGAACCTAAACACTCTCTATCATGAAAGGGAGTGCCTTTAAAAGACATTTAAGCTTAGGACACTTAAAATAGGTGTCTCAAGTCTGGACAGTGTGGCTAAACCCTGTTGCACCTTTCTGCTGAAATCACATGCTGAATCATATGCTAATACAAATTGTTTTCTTTTTTCCTGAACTTTGATACAATTTAATTTCTATATAAATGTCAGAGTTTGAATTAAGAAGAAAAACTGATTTCTTTGAGGAAAGTAGTTTCATGAAAGATGACAAAATGCCTGTTCTCAACTTTTTTTGGCAGCAATGGTTAGTTTTTAATAAGGAAAATAGGAGAAAAGAATAAACTCCTCTTCATGCTATAGAAAGACTGCAGAAGTCTTCACATATCCCTGCATCTATTATGTTGGTTTCAGCCTGGGAAGAGAACAGTGACTCCCTGTTCAGTTTCCAGTTAACACCATTTACATTCATACATTTTTAATAGGGTTAGGGGGACAGTTGTGCTTCTCACCTTCCCATCTTCAAGAGTAGCTGTAAGAAAGGCTATTCCCTTGATGGACAAATAAATCACACAGCTAAAGGGGATTTTCCTAAACATTGTCCAACTTAGAATGTAATCAAGTCAAGGTTGCTGTCAATGCCAGCTGGCATTTCGCAGAGCTTAATTCAATAGCATTGAGACTTTATGGACCAGTACATTAAAACAGTGTAGAATGGTTCAATATTACTGCAGCTGTTCCAGAGCAAAACTCACACACTTTTTCTTTAAACTTAAAAGAGGGAAGAAGACTAGAGCAGGAAATAGGAACTAATTGAGTTAGCAGCCTTTCACTAGTTGAAAAACATACAAATAGGTGAGTCTATAGCCACCTGAATATGAAATCCTTTGTTGCAACTCTAAAATGCAACATTGATTCATTCAATCATATTTTATCATTCAAAACATGAACTTTGTGTGAACTGATTCCCACTGATTTTTCTATTCTGCTTCGAAGAATCCACCAGTAATAACCTAGCAGATTTTCTTCTAATTATTGTTATATTTCTCCACTGATATTGTTTCTTTTTACTGGTATATGAAAGAAAGGAGTTTTTTAAAACACAAACCCCACAGTTCTAGCCAAATGCTTGTGTTCATATTGAGATAACTTCTTTGAGCTCCCTTGCATAAACTGAGTGATAAAAAACATTACTTCAAATGCACATACTACCAAATTTATCTTAAAAAGTATCAACATAGATAATTTTGGAAAATCAGGCCAGTGTTTTGGTATTTTTTAGATGACTGTTCATTCTAGATACTTATCTTAATGTTAATAGTTCAGTGTATACATATAAAACTTTGGTTAAACATGACTGAAATGCACCCAACTAAAATTAGTCATTGTGACAAGTATCAGTGAGAATGGGAAGGAGACTACTATTACTTCTCTCCAAAATCTAGAACTCAATTGCTGGAAAAACAAAACATAACAAAACAAAATGAAAATAAACTAAAACCCCCACAGATGCATTTTGCTCAGAGCTGAAACTGTGCTGTGCTAAGACAAAAAGATCAGATGATAAAAATCTAAAAGAATTCTGATTAGGAGATACTATATTGAGAAGAGGAAAACTGAAGCAAGGCCGAATAATTGAATGTGGATATCACCTCTATGTGGTTTCAAGACTCATGTTTGCTCCACAACTGAAAGAAAATACTCATGTTCAAGTTTACTCATGTTTTAATATTTAAAATAATCTGTTTATGCTAATAAAACCTGTTGGGGTCAAATTGCATTATATGGCCAAACATGTAGCTGTGCAACACCCCATCTTATCATATGAGTTCTTGTTTCAAATAAGGCATGACTCTCTCATGGACATTTGACTCCTGTTTTGTGCTTTATACTTTCTTGAGACTCCAGAGTCACATATAGCACAGTATGCAGGTAAGGAAATCCATTTCAGCCACTCTTATAACTCCCCTATCATCCATTTTCAAAATGCCATTAAGATACAGTCTGCTGATGGCTATAAAAATGAGAAATCTAAAAATGACTGTATGTGTTATGTCTTGAAGCTGTACTAAAATTCATTAACATTATCCAATGAAGTATAGAGTTAATCACTAGTTTCAGGTGCAATGTTCTGTCATCACAAGATTCCTTTTCTTTTCATAATCTATCCCTATGATGTTTTTACATTAGCTGCAAGATTGTCTCAGTAACAGGTACAGTCTTCTTTAAGGATAGGCAATTATTGCCTTTAAAATATATTTGCCTAATCAGGGAACATATGTACACTGGTCTACGTACAGGAAGGGTTGAGTAAGCACTATCAATCTAAAATTGAAAACAAGTATATTAGGTATATTAGTGTTTAGATTATGAGAAAAACTTTACTCAAGGTACTACATTCTTGACTAAAATGTTATCTTCTATTGAGTCATATGCTCACACTTCTTGTACTAATACCTTGATTTTACATTAATCTGAGGAAAAATACATGTACATAACACCGGAAAAAAAAACAGAAAGCACAATAAAACTAAGTTCATCTGCAAGTAATGCTGAAATAACAAAGAGTTCTATAGGTATTTTTTCTTTTTATGTTTTCACTAAGAAGCAGATGTATCCAAGTCCAATTAATTACACATTAAAAATCAATTGGCTTATATACAGGAAGTATGTAAGAACACTGATTGTGGAAATACTTCATCAGAAACTGTTTTCAAAGTATTCCCTTTCGAAGGCCAGCTAACTCTGAATATGTTGGGAGGGAAAAATAGACTTAGCGCCATAAAACTAAACGTTCACTGTTGGAGGAAAAAGAAATAGTCCAAGAGACCTAAATGTATGGATCTGTATTTACTGACATGGATCCCAAGTATCCTAGCATTAGCATCTTAAAGTATGTCATATATTGGTCCAGAGAAATCAGACAGTTGTGATTATTTTGAAGTGATGAAATATATATGTGTTTTAGGTAAGTAATCTACATGAAAAGTAACATCGAACACTTAGTACCATACTATTTTACCAACTGTGATCTCAAGATGGGTTCATTACTCTAAGAAAGAATATCAATATTTTTAAAACAGGAATGTTAGTTATTGTAAGTTAAAAACCTAAATGGATTTGATCATAGATATGAAAAAGAAGCATGTACCTGGCAGCACCCATGAGTATTTCTTTTAAAAAGTAACTTCTTCAGTGTATCCTTTTTTTACAGGGATATTGCTTTCCTTTGAAATTATTTTAAATGCTTGTAGTATGACATACTGCTTCACAGCACACACAGGTCAGAGAAGCCAACATGCTGATTTTGGAATTTCCACAAAACATCATGTCAATTCAATATATTTCATGATAAAATCACAGATACTGATGCAAAGTCTATTGAAAATTAATACAGGAAAAGTTTAGGCTACTAACACACTTCAAAGGCATCTAAATTAACTGATTAGAAAGCTGAGAAATAATATAGATGGTTCTGTGCATTTTCCTCTATTTTAATATGATAAAGAAAGCAATGAGCGTATTAGAATGCATGAACAATGACATGAAAAATTACACAGAATATGTCATAGTGTCACATTTACTGATCGTGGATACAACCCTTTCTGGAATTTGCTCCAGTGTATGTGTCACCTCCACTGAAATACCCAAGAGTTAGAAAGAGACCCAAAAGGCAAAATTAGAAGTTTAATTATTTAAACTGATAGGTAATTTAGAGGCAAAGAATACTCAACAAAAGAATTTGACTTTAATATGGATAATAAAAACATGAAGTCTAAAGGAGACAATCATGAAGTTCTGATAACTGGTTTTGGCATCAAAACTACATTTGAGGCAACCTTACACTTTATAGCAAAGATATTTGGAAGATATCCAGTTAATATGTACTTGGTGTAACCCTCAACATGAAACACAAGCAATCATCACTCCAGTCAGGTTATGAAGCATCAAAACCAAAATCAGTTTTTCCTTGTCTTATTCATTGATAGTATAAAGCAATTGATAAGAAAAAGCTTAGAGAGATTGAGTAAACATATACTTTTTTTTTTTTTGAGAAGGTTATGTCTAACTATCCTATCAACCTACATTAATAGAAAAGTTAAGCAGGGATAGATCTTATGTTTTGCCAGGATGTACATACCATCTAATAAAATGGATTCTCCTTCTTGTGGACCTGAAGTATCTTTGTCTGTATTCATGTGGTTTCTTGAGTAAACATACTTGCTTTTTCTCTCACCACAATAAAGTTTTCAAATGCAAGGAATAAGGTGTTTTTTTTCCTCTGCCACTATTCAGCCATGTAAGAGTACTTCAGAATGTGGCACTTAATCACTCAGAACAGAGATGGAGAGAGAAGGGAATAACCTCTTACACTGACATTATCTGATCTCTGCATGTGTTCTCTCAAACATCTCCGATATTTTTCTTGTGTTTTGCATGCTAAAAGGACTCATTGCCAACATATATATGTATTTTATACATACAGATATACACAAATATATGAAAAAATTCTATTTATATTTAGGAAGATGAGGATTTTATATAAAAAATGTTTATTTCCTTCCTCTGAGTCATGAAATAAATGCCCTAGAAAATGAAATTTCAGGTGGTTGAGTACTTCCTTAGAATGCTACTTCTAATACTTCTTACAAAGCATTCAAGCTCATTGATACTTCACCCTGTCAAACGAAAACTTCCCTCTGCTTAATATAGTCTTCCAAAGGCAAAATATTGTTTCCTAAAAAAATCCTCTTACTATGCAGGTTTCTCTGTCAAAACACATTACAGCCTTCTTTGTTTTTCTGAAATATGCAACTATAACAGATGAGTAGCACGCACATATCTATCAATCTCTTATCTCACAGAATATAACCTCTCCAAGAATCAAGGCTCATTGTGTTTGTGGGTAAATTTTTGTGCAGTATACTTATTAAAATACCAGTAGCATTACTTTTTGCAGACTCGGTTTGGTCTAATTTTTCTATGATATTTCAAGAGTCATTTCTTTCCAGTGAGGGACCTTGTATTTTAATCAGGAGCTAAATTACAGAATCCTGGAATCATTTAAATTGGAATAGACCTTATAAGATCATTGAGTTGACCTGTTAAGCTAACACTACCAAGCCCATCACTAAACCATGTCCATAAGTACCAAGCCTTTACCTCCACGGGCAGTGACTCCACTACTTTCTTGGGCAGTGTGTTCCAGTGCTTGATAACTCTTTTGGTGAAGGATTTTTTCCTAATATCCAATCAAAGAATCCCCTGACTGGAGGGGGGAAAAGTGATTTTGACATGAACATACATAATTGAAATAAATACGGAGGCCATACATAATATTTTCTTGTGAAAAATATGACTTTTCTTGTCACTTATCCTAGGTTTTAATCCCTTAAGTCTTTAGAGCTATCAATATAGCAGGGCACACAACACAGTCTCTGTCCATAACGTAACATAACCATAGTCGCAGTCCTCTAAGACAATGTACAGTAGCCACGCTAAAGTAAGAAAAGCTGATCTGCAAGAGCTTTAGAATCATAGAATGTCCTGAGTTGGAAAGGACCCAGAGGATCATCAAGTCCAACTTCTGTCTACGCACAGGACAACCCCAAAATTACACCATGTGCCTGAAGATGTTGTCCAAATGCTAGAAGCTAGCTAGGAGCTGCTGGTTTTCATTGGGATAGACAAGGCACCCTTCTATTAAGTCACGAGTCAACTTGCTTGTTCAGGGGTAAAGTCCCATGCTATAGGAGGTGATAACCATCCCAGGAACCTGCCCAAATCCTCCCACATGCCTTGCCACCCAGGCACAGGCCACCTCAGGACACCTTTCGGTGTTGACCCACCCACAGGTTGCCTTCTCTTAAACCAGGTTGAGATTGAGTTACATACCAATCTCAGCAAGCCAACCATGTTAATTAACAAGACCAAGCAGTTCACATATGGGTGACCAAAGACCTTAGGAGCTCTCCCAAAAAAGCCATGCATAGCAGTTGCTGGTATAAGGGAGACTGAGATGTGTTCCTTCATCTCCTCCATTAGATGGCTCCCAGAGCACAATACAGACATGAATGTTAATACAAGGCAGAATGTTATTAACATGTTCCCAAACAAAGGAAAACAAAGATTAAACAAGCAAAACAAAACTCTGTGACCTGCACAGGAGCTGGTTGCTTAACTATTTAGCTGAAGCCTGCATGAATTAAAACTGCCGAGTCATGCCCCACGTTATGGGCACCTGACATCCACGATGTCAGGTTTGGCATCATGACTACTTCCCCAGGGAGCCTCTTCCAGTGCTCCACCACCCTCTGGGAGAAGAACTTTTTTCCTAATATCCAACCTAAACCTATCCTGGCAGAGCTTCATGGGTCCTGTCACTGGTCACCAGAGAGAAGAGAACAGCTCCTGCCCCTCCACTTCCCCTCGTGAGGAAGTTGTAGACCACAATAAGATCTCCCCTCAGTGTCCTCTTCTCCAGGCTGAACAAACCAAGTGACTTTAGCCATTCCTCATATGGCTTCCTCTCGAGACCCTTCGCCACCTTTGTGGCTCTCCTCTGGATGCTCTCCAACAGCTTTATATCCCTCCTATACTGTGGTTCCCAAATGTGCTAACAATACTTGAGGTGAGGCTGCACCAGTGCATAATGAAGTGGGACTATCACCTTCCTTGACTGGCTAACAATGCAGTGCTTGATGCACCCCAAGACACTGTTGGTTCTTCTGGCTGCCAGGACACACTGCTGACTCATGTGAAAGTTGCCATCAGCCAGAACCCCCAGGTGTCTCTCTGCAGGGCTGCTTTCCAGCCAGTCTGTAATGCACATCCAGGGTTGCCCATTCCCAGGTGCAAAATCCAGCACTCATCATACGGTTGGTGATTGCCTAGCACTCTAGTGTGTCAAGATCTCTCTGCATGGACTCTCTGCCTCTGAGGGAACCAACAGCTCCTCCCAATTAGACAACTGATTACAAGTGAACCTTATTTTAATGAATGTACACAGTGATTGCTGAACTACAATTAAAAAATATTTGCCCCGTATTTTCTCCAATTAGAAAGCAAGCAGTAAGAAAGAAAGAAAGATTCCAAGAAGCTGAATGAAGAAGAAAGTTAAATGAAATCCCACAGAGTGAGAAAATTTACTTTTCCAGTCCTTAATACTACAAAGATGAGTACTAAATGAAATATAAAACAGATTTATTTACAAATCACCTTAAGGTCTTTCAAATATTTTTTGTTATAAGGCAAACAGCATTAATATAAACTATTTTCTTTAACGGTAGTGTCCTGCATCGTTCTCTTTCTTATGATGGCAATCCAGTGTTCAAATTAGTTTCTGCAGGATAGAAATCTTCAAAACATTATTCCAAGAAAACCACTACCTCAACATCCCACTTCAAAGTGAAAATTGAACAGACTGTTGGGAGGGCTCCAGCTGAAAGGACAGACTTATCTTCATGTTAGTATCCAGCATGAGCATTAAAAGCTGTATGGTAAATCAATGCATGAAAATAAAATGGTATAGTCATAGTATGATGAAAATTTCAGTCTGAAATTATTTTCTTGATTTAAAACCAAATTAAGCTTTAATGAAATCATATTCCTAACTTCACTATATGTCCAAAATCAGTTGTTCATAATAATACATTCTAATTTAACATTATTTAAGAAACATTTGAAGACATTAAATAAGAAGGTGAGGCATGTTCCTTGTATCTTACCTTCTCATCTATAAACAACAATTTCCTATTTTAGATCAATTTGATCATCAGCAACATAAATGAGTAACAGCTACATACTGGCTCTCTTCTTATCAATAGTCAACTAAGAGGCCAGACATATGCCAGTGATTTGCTTCATATTAGTTTAGAGAGAGTACACACATTCATACATGTATTTTATTGGAGAACTTCACTTACATTAAATATACAACAAATACTCTGTGATTCTGTAAGTATTAAAAATTCAAACCTAAATATCACTTTGTGTTAATTTTTATGTTATTTTTATTGAACTAAACATAAAATTAACAGGTTATTTACCTGTTTTTCCTATTTACTTGCTGAAAATAAAGCTAATTATAAAAATACCTACATTTAAATATTTACTCATCAAATATTAGTTAATTGTATGCAGTTGCAGTAGATTAATACACCCAAAATAAAACTGCTTCAATCTCTAGGGAAAACATTAAATGTCTAACTGATGTTTGGAACAAAAAAACTGGCTGTACTTAATATGTATTTCATCAGTTCTGAAGTCATTTCCTGGGCTTCTACCTTTGAACCTGCAATAAATCTCTCTGCTCTCAGTCCCTCTTTCAGCACCTAAAATAGCCCACATACTTTTTGGATGTTGAGCTAAGAAAGGCACCATAAATATCCTGGGAAGAGATCTGATTTGCATTAACAGTGAAAATGAGTTACTACAATATTTCATACTTCTAGAATTAGCAATTCTTTTTGAAAGAGGCAATTTTTTTTTTTTAGATTTGGCAGGAGATCTTGCAAAATGAAAAGGAGATCATAACCTGGATGTTCTTTACATCAAATTGCTTTTGCTTTGACATCATAATGAAGTAGTTTCTACAGTATGTGACACACTTGGCAGGTTAAGTAGGAAAGACATTTTGCACACCAGATGTCTAACTTTTCTGATGGAATTGTGAAGTATGAGGGGAAAAGTTACCATCCTATCTGAGGGACTGCTATATCCTTCAGAGTGAAGAAACAACTCGGGAGTCTTTTCAGGACTTCTTTGGGCTTTTTTTTCTCTGAAATCCTTAGAGATAGGATTTCAGGAGAGGAAAATCAATTTTTTAGAGTGGTATAACCTACGGTAATCTACAACATTCATATTTCTTTCAGTAGTCTCTTATCCTTAATTCCCCTCCAACTTTTTTTTTTGGGGGGGCGGGGGGTGTGTGAGAAGGATGTGCTTGTTTTTACCATTGCTTTTCATAATCTAAAATCCAGTCATTTCTAAACTGATTTTCTTTCTTGTCATTGCTTTTTCTATAACTAATAATGATTAATCCAAGAACAATTGAACTGATCAAGTCAGTTTTAGGCTGCTTTTAATAAATTACCTTGACAAATTCAGTAAATAGCTTTCCTCTATTAAATAATCCCAGATTTAGGAAAATAATCAGTTATAGTCAAGGATGTAGGAAATACATTCCACTGTGAATCTGTAATTATTAGTTAATTACTCTGAACAGAACTTTTTTTTAAAGGTCTAGTCACTGACACAATATAGTGAAAATAGCATGACTATTTTCTGTACCGTAGTATGCAAAGCTACTGGTCATTTATCAGTTATGACTATTTCTACTTCAAGTATTTAATCAGGCTTCTCATATCAGAAAAATCAGCTCCTTGTAAAAGTTTGTATGCAGTGTGTTCTGCAGGAAAGTTCTTTTCACAAGTGCCCAAAATAAAAGTGTGCTGTCCATAGCAGAATTTGTTTCAAAATGTGCAAATCAACATCAGTCTAATCTCTTCTGATGAATGACTTTGAATGAAGGAGAAAACGTATCACAGTTCTGCTTCTATGCAGTTTGACATGAACTTGAAAGGTAACAGGACTCCAGCATGAACAAGGAAGCATCTTCCTTGTTTCTTTGCTGATTGCTACTGCAACCCAAATGAGTTAATTCCTAGCACTCTCATTTTTATACTGTGACCACAAAGATATGTAGTACATACAGTCAATCTATAGCTGGAAAGATACTTTAAACACGTATACATAATAGAGAAGTATAAAGCAAATTTGATCAGTTTATGAACAATATCAAAGGACACCATTGCTCATTACAGGAAAACTTTAGATTAGGTGAATTACAACTCCTTTTCAACAGTGTATTTTGAAAATTACAGTAAGAACTTGCATGTTTATCAAACACTGTTTTCAGTAGAAGTTAACATGGCAGGACCAAACAGACTGTGTTTTTCAGTACATTTATCCTCACTTCATACTGCGATTCACCACAGCCTGGGTGCAGTGATTTCAAAGTCGTATCATGCACTAATGCATTACTGATAGCTATTTTCATTTATTAAAAGCAGTGCCAGAATTCTTAGAGCATTTCAAAGCCTTGTTCCTCTACAGCAACTTTGGCAGAGACCCTGACATAGCTGAAAGTAGCTGAAACACTTTTATTTAAAAAAACAAACCAACAAACGCATTCACATGAAATAGGCTCTGTTCTCAAGTTGCAGTATATGGAAAGTATTGTCTGTTCTTGCTAATTAACAGGACCAGGCCTCCTCCTCCCTTAGATAAATATACAGTAGAGAGAAAAGAAAGCACCCTGCCAGAGAGCGCCCTCGTAAGGGAAGATAACCACACTAGGCATCCATCTTTTATCCTCCAGTCAAAGACCTAACAATCACATTGAAGAAAAAAAGATATTAAGGATCTGTGATTGCTAGTTTTCCACAGCTACATAAAGAAATTGTATGGCAGTGCTTGAATTCCAGAAAGCACTTTACAATTTATTTGTTCCTTTAGGAACATGAAAAATACTGGTGAACTGGAACTAAAGATCTGTATGTTACAAATCGCATGGAGGGGGGAGGCTTGACACCAACCTCAACACTAGCATTGGTCTTTTAATACTGAAAAAAAAAGTGATATAGTGCACAGTCATAAATCTTTGTAATAAAGACAAAGGCCAAATTAAATTTGAATAAAAAACAACTATTTTCATATCCATTAATCACGTACAGAATTGTAGATAAGATTTTCATGAAACAGACATTTGTATATCATGATCTTAATCTGCAAGGATTCAGGGTAAAATTAACAGCCCTGTGATCACTAGACAAGTTCATAGTGATCAGTCACATCTAACATCAAGTCTGCAAGGTGAGGTCAGGATCAGCAAGGTAAAGGCTTACACACAGTCCTACCTATAACATATCTTAGGAAAAGACCAAGGGCAAGGGTCTGAGCCCACAGCTATTCCACAGTGTCAGCTGTGCCAGCTCATGGGCAGCTGTACCCATGTTGGAGCTGGCCAGAGTCTAGCCATTGAACCTCGAGGCATGTAGGCAGGAGAACATAGACCCTGAGGAAGAAACTGGAGTCCTGACAATAGCTCCAACATGAAATAATAGATGGCTTTGGAATTCCTTCTTTCATTTCTCAAGGTGTGAAAAAACAACCTTTTCAGAAATGTCCACCGAACTTAGGTTACATCTGTAAGCTTTTTATGACTAAAAGCAGCTGAGACAACTCTTAACCTAAATAGCACCATACTGATGCATGAGTATGATGCATCAGAAAGAGCTCACTGGATGGTGGTGTAGAGGGCTTGGGCTAGAGGTACAGCCAGCCCCGCCCCTACCACTGACAGAAAGAGCTCACCGGACGGAGCAGGGGGTTCAGGCTAGAGGTACAGTCAGCCTTTACAGCGTCCAGGTATTTTTTTTATTTAAATGAAAGAAAGTAAATATGGCTTCCACCCTGCAGAATGTTTTGCAACACACTGTTACGAGAGTGGACATGGGAACCCAGACTGAGTGCCAACAGAAGCATACAGCCATCCAGGTCACATGCTGCAGGGAACACCAGAGCCTTTCACAGGCAGCAGGTGGCATTTCTGGGACCTGCTGTGTGCACTGTGAACAGGCGGAAGACTTACTCTGCAGGATTGCAGAGCTGCAAGAGGTTGTAGAAAGACTGACGAGTATCAGGGAGGCCAAACAGAAGCTTGACTGGCGGAGCCATGCTTTACCCTCCTCCCACATGGCAGATCAGTAGTGGATAGTAGTCTGAGGATTGCACCAGGCTGGGGAGGTTCCTAGTAACATCCCTAACCCTCGCTCCAGGGAGACAGCAAACTTCCCTATGTGAAGGGTCTGGCTGACATATTGGCCCCTCNGATATTAGAAAAAAGTTGCTTACCCCAAGGTGGTGGAACACTGGAACCAGTTGCCCAGGGAGGTGGTTGAGGCCCCATCCCTGGAGGCATTCCAGGTGAGGCTTGACAGGGCTCAGGCAAGCTGATCTAGTTGGGAACGTCCCTGCCCACTGAAGGGGGATTGGACTAGATGACCTCCAGAGGTCCCTTCCAACCCAAATGATTCTATGAGTCTACATTTTTAACTTTACTTCTCAGAATAAAAGTGGGTTTATTACTCATGTACTACAATATTTCTAATGGTTCATATTTTTTAATATTTTCTGTACTTCAGATCACAAAACACTGAGAAATATTGCAGAAAAAGTCTCATTGTCTTAGCTAAGTGTCTAAAAGGCGCCTATTACTTCTAAATCTGAAGAAATAGTCGCCAAATACTGAATAGTATCTTCTTATTTTATTGTATGTTAGCATGCTCTAATGGCAGAAGTTAAAATAAAATGACAAACAAAATATAGGGACTGATCACATTCCCTGTGTCAGTCTGTAGTTCTTTTAGGATCTTAAAAGAGTAAAAAAATTCATCTTTTTAAAATACCATCAAAATAGTATTATTGCTAGTAAATAACTTAAGCTATATGTAGACTCAACTGCATTCAAAACGCTATAAGCAATTAAGGATTTATTTACACTTTAAGACAATATTCTCATTTTGATTTAAAATATACATTTAATTGCATATTTCAGAAGCATTACTAAATTGAGCAAGATACAAGTCACTAAAAATTCTGCCCAAACTCCAACTGTATTGTGAACCTTGAAGTCTGTTGGTTGTTTTCTTAATTTTAGGCATGGCCATAGTTTTATAAATGATTATTGATTTTGGTGTTTAAAGCTCAAATAACACAGAGCAAATTTTCAGGAAACAGGCTGTGAGAGTTCTGCACTGCAAATTAGTTTAGGATGCTATAATTTTTTATTAGTAGGAATTGTTTTAGACTCTTGGTCATGATACTTAGAAATACAGCAAAGCAATTACCTGAGTTCTTTCAACTTTACTATTATATTCACTGACCAACAAATCAGTAATTATCTTTTAAAATATGTTTTGTTTCCTCAGACAATCCCTCAGAACAAGATGGGATATTTAGGAACAGAGCTTAAGGCGTATAGTTTAAAGCAACTTAATGCTATTTCTTTGATCAAATTCTATGCTTGCTTTTCAGTTTCAGGACTCAGTTTCATGCAGATTTTGTTAATTTAACAAATAACTTCTTAATTATTTGGAGAGGTTGAATGTTGTGTTGGCATGCCAGTTGGCAGTTACTGATGCCCAGAATTCACACATTGCTCTTTAAGGTGCACTGTACTATTAGTCACAAATAAAACAAAAAACAACCAAGTAAGCTGACAATACACATTTAATTTTTGCTTATATGATTAGTTATGCTTTCTAAATAGCTGATACCATAAAAAGAGGGCTTCTTTTACCTGCAGAATAAATGTAACAAAGGAGACTGTACTCTTACAATGTAGATAGAGGAGTAAAAATTAGAAGGCTCTCAAAAACAACTACAAGAAACATCAAATTTTATATTATGCAGTGTAGTACTAGTATTATTATTTCTGTTTCTAACTACACTAAATATTTCATTTTAGTAAGCCAGTATATTTTGAGATTGCAATCACTTTTCACATTCAAATGCACAACATGGAAATGCCTGAATGTCTGAAGCTGTTTTAATCCACCATGAAAAACAAATGTTCTTCCTGAGGCTGCAACATTTATATCCAAGTTCCTAATTGCTTTCCATGCCCTAAGAGTTTTTTTCTTTTACACTGATCTACTTTCTGGACTCCTAATCACTCCTCCAGGCCCAAAAATCATTATTGAGTTTTACATATTCTGTCCAGAATACTTCTTTTCCCACTAATTATTTCCCCACCTCATTCTTTCAGATGCTTCTACAACTACAACTGAAATGAAATAGATAAACTTGTAATTTTATCAGGCATATTTTATAGGCATATTCTATAGGTTTAGTTAGGGCTTTTATTTCCAAGGTGAGACACAACAGAAAGTATATTCCAATACTGTGTTTCATTTAATATATTGCAATGTATGGGTATTTAAGTATTGTATAGATTGGACAAACTGGGTTTTTTTAAGACAAGAAGCAATAATAATAGTTGTTGTCAATGTTATAGTTTGGCTGTTACAAAATTCAGGGAACGCCATTTAATATTAATTACACTAAAAGTACAGGCACTCTACAGTGAATACATGTTAATGTGTTTCTATACCAAAATCAACATTCATTGTAAATGCAACAGAAAGCTTATGTTTGAGGGAACTAAGGGAGCTAGAAAATAACAAAATGCAGCAGTTTGGTCTCACTTACAATTATGTACATCTGTTTGAATAAACATTTAGGTTGACTGCATAACAAAGTATATTTTACTAAAGATGAGCAAGAAACCTCTTAAAATACTGATAATAAAACAAAGAAATTAAAAATATAAATTTTCAGAAATATTAACAAAAGCCAAGGAGATAATTACTCTATGTAAAATATTAGCACAATATCTGGAATTATGACACAAAAAAACATAGCAACAGTTTATCAAATACTATTTAAAACCAGAACACTGTGTTTTTAGTGCACTGGAAGTTGCTCAAGCAGCTTCATGAAGATGTGTTAGAAAGCCTGAACACAGCAGACTGTTTCAACTGGGTCAAATCCTTTACCATATTCCTACAAGTCTGGTCATAGGATAGCTCCAACAGTGCTTCAAGAATATCAAAGTATTCTAACCTCCTTTCAACATGGCATTGTATATGTGATCAGTGAAACACAGCTTACCCTGAGGATTATCATGAGCCAAACAATAAATTATTTTGGATGATGCTAAATGTATAGAAATGAAAGAGTGTACACAGCACACAACATAGTTATGAAATTCAGCAAGCCTGTAATTTGAAAATATATCATTTGTATGTTGCTTTTATTCTGTACAGGCTAAACACAAATAGAGATGTGTTTTGTGTGTAGCAAGCCTCCTTCATAGACTGCAGATTGAATGTTGTGGGATTATTCACTTAATTTTGTATTACCTGAAGTGCCACTTTTGCTAGAGATAGATGTCTTTCTAGAGTTCAAGATCTCACTGGTAAACCTTAACTCTGTTGGATTTTTTGTTTATTTGTTTTGAACAACAGTAAGAAGTATGCTTTTGCTACTGAATACTAGATTTCTGAGGTGTGTGAAACTTCAGCTATGAAATATCAGCCTGTATAGCAGCCATTATCTTTTGCCATATAAATGTATCTAATAAGGCTAATATAAGTATCTGACTCTTAAAGTGTTCCTCTCTACTATACATTTTATTACACAAGAATGGAGATAAAGTTTGCAAATTAAATACTTCTGGATTCTGCATTTTGATACAGTTAGGAATATTACAGAATTATACCAAACTCTGGCAATTGCAGTAATATTAAGCATGCAAAGGAAGATATTTGTGTATCATGCCCTACCACAGTGTGGGTCCCCTTGCCTTATTTCCAGGTCACTATCTCTGTACTGTCTACATCATTATATTTATCTATTAGAAAACCTTAAAATGCCAACAGATAGGAAGGTTCAGTGCAAGTTTAATTTTCTTCTGAATATTAAGTACAGACTGAACAACCTCCTCCATTTTGTTCTATAAATCATTATATATAATGCAGTATATAAAATGTGTTGAGTACTTATTGGAATGAGTGGAAACAAAGCTGTATTGCGGACAAGGGAAGTAGACAAGGGAAGAGGTACAGATCCAGAAATCTGTAAGGCCTTTGATGCAGTCCCCCACAATATTTCTCTCTAAATTGCAGAGATATGGATTTGATGGATGGACTATTTGGTGGATAAGGAATTGGCTGGCTTGTTGCATACAGACCATAGTAGTCAGTGTCTCAATGTCCCCCTCAGGGATCCATACTGGAATCAGTACTGTTTAATACCTTTATCAAAAACATAGACAGTGGGATCAAGTGCACCCTCAGCAAGTTTGCAAATGACACCAAGCTGCTGCCACACAGGAGAGATGGAACATCATCCAGAGGGACCTGGACAAGCTTGACAAGAGGGCCCATGCAAATCTCATTATGAACCTCATGAGGTTCAACAAGGCCAAGTGAAAGGTCCTCCAGCTGAGCTGAGGCAATCCATAGCATCAATACAAGCTGGAGGATGAAGGGATTGAGAACAACCCCACGGAGAAAGATTTGGGGGCACTGGTGGATGAAAAGCTGGACATGATCTGGCAATGTGTGCTCGCAGCCCAGAAAGTCACCCATTTCCTGGGCTGTATCAGAAGAAGCAGGGTCAGCAGGTCAAGAGTGGTGATTCTGCCCCTTTACTCTACTCTGGTGAGACCCCACATAGAGTACTATGTCCAGCCTTGGAGCCCTCAGCACAAGAAAGACATTAACTTGTTGGAGTTGGTCGGGAGAAGGACCACAAAAATGATCAGAGGGGTGGAACACCTCTCCTGTGAAGAAAGGCTGAGAAAGTTGGGGTTGTTCAACCTAGAGAAGAAAAGGCTCCAGGGAGACCTTATTGCAGCATTTCAGCACTTAAAGGGGGCCTATAAGAAAGATGTAGACAGTCTTTTTAGTAAGGCCTGTTGCAATAGGGCAACAGTTAATATTTTAAGCTAAAAGAGCTTTTAGCTTTTTTAGACTAGATGTAAGGAAGACATTTTTTATGATGAGGGTGATGAGGCACTGGGACAGGTTGCCCAGAGAGGTGTTGCCCCATTCCTGGTAACATTGAAGGTCAGGCTGGACAGGGCTCTGAGCAACCTGATGTAGTTGAAGATGTCCCTGCACATTGCAGGAAGGTTGGACTAGTTGACCTTTAAAGGTCCCTTCTAATCTAAACGATTCTATGACTCTGTATTTCAGTAACTTCTTGTTTCAATAGCCTCAGCTTGAAACGCTTCCCTTTTTGTGGGCAAACACAACACAGACAGCATTTCAGAAAACTTAGGAAAGCATGAAGATTTTTAGAAAGTTCAGTCCCTCATTCAACAGAAATATACAGCTATAGCACAGCAGCTGCTTCACCAAACTATTTTATTACCTTAACATTAATACGCAGTACTAATTGTATATATTATTTTTGAAATGTAAGAGAACTCAAAACTTCTGGAAACTACCAAAAATGATTTTTTTTTATTGATTGCATCATGATCTTATATATTGGTGAACGCATATTTCGCTACATAAATGTACCAAGGATGTGTACTAAGAATAGTAAGTGTCATGCCTGAAATACATTTCAAATTTCAGTTCCTAAAGAAGCAGATCACCTTGACAATTTTTGATCAATATCACACAAATCAGTAATTGTCACTACATTCTTCTTTGACTACCAGTGTCTGCCTTTGATGTCTTCTTCTCTGACCTGGAGCATTTAATGATTACAAACGTTTAAACAAGACAATCAATGCAATGTACAGAATAAGTAAGGTTTGGAGACCTCAGGCATGTCACCATGTGACAAAAGAATCATTGGTCTTTTTAAAAGGTTTTCTCTACTCCCTCCTTCCCCACCAAAAACAAACCCTTCTTAAATGTTATAGGAAGACATTGTTACTTGTACATTATAAAATATCAACTATTTGACTCAGTGCTCATGAATAACTTAAGAAAAAATTTCAAGTTACTACATCATCAAGAAATATAATTCTTGAAGATATACATTTTTACAATGGTTTAAAAATCACTCTGCATTGTACTACGTCACAATACATCAGAACGTCATTGTTTCTGCTTTTTTTAAAGTATATTTATATGCTCAAAATAACATCACCTTCCATTTTCATCACTTCTTAAGCACAGTGGGAGAGGAGGGCAGGGAGAGATACAGACTACATATCAGCAGCATGATGCCTAAAGATTTAAGTGTGTTCTGTAGATTTTTAGGACTTTTAGAATTATGTGAAGCTTCCTGGATTGTTCACCTATTAGAAGCCAGTAGGTCTGTTCCTGAGGGACTATCTCAGAGTTTCCCATGCCTCACCAAGGACATGATGTTTTGAAGAAGGCACCTGCAGATAGCCTGAAGACAAAACAGCAGAAGAGGGCCAAGCCCCACATGGGTTCTCTCTGAGGGGCCGAGCTGAAGACCACCAGGGGTGGGCCACTGGAAAACCTAGTGCCAGGGTTGGCTATAGATATCTATATGTTAATTACCAATAAAAATCTATAAAAGGTATAATCCCTTGGGGTGGGCACACGTCCATGTTCAAGATCTCGAAGGTGTGGAATTCCAGTTAAAGGTAACTCTATCTTTCAATCCAGTATGTGCTGCTAAAATTGGTATCACTGCTCTAATAGTGTAAATGCTATATGTTTTCAACTCCGTGGCTAAGTGGGTTGGACTCCACCATCTCTGTAAAACGCCACAACAAAAAATATTTTTACGCTCTGAGAAAAGATCATAAAATGTAAATTGATGTACACTGAAGTTTTATTACAAAAGGTCATAGAGGATTAATATGGGTCCCTCATTATTTATCTAGTATTGGGATTTGTCACATTAATAACTCCAGAGATACTTTTATTATTCGCTATCATATAACAGGAATGGACCCAAGATGACGGAGGCCACTTGCCAGGGAGAAAGCATACTGCAATGAAAATACTGGCATGACAACAGTCTTGTTACTTGTTATATTTATTGATTCATTATCTCTGATCCTTCAGGTTCCATTTGCTCCAGTCTTAAAAACTCCCTGGCTTGCCAAAGCCAAAAAAGCCAAGGAGTGTAGGAACAGATACCGGCTAAAAGTGCCATTCTGTTTATATATAACTGCCAGTGAAAAATGAAGTTTTACAGAAACATGCACAGAAAATTAATACTTCCTCAAGCACTTAATCAAGAATCTTTCACTTCAATTTGTGCATTTCAGGCTGCTGTACCTTTTCTCTTGCTTTGTGTAACAGTGTGTTAGATTTTAAAACAGAAGTATTAATCTAATTATAGTATATAAATAATACTTCTATACTTCCTGTACATCAACTGTCTTAAGAAAAGATCTTGTATTTCTAAAGATGTAATAACTAAGAATAAAACTGGTTTCTGGACTTCAGTAGAGAAGGGCTCACTTCAAGTCTAAAGAAACCATTTTCCACTCAAAATAAGCCTTTCAGCCATAATAATTTGAGATTAACTCATATTTACCACTCCAGGCTTTTGGAATTCACCTCATCCTTCCAAGTCCAGGATCCAAAAATAAAAAAAAAATAAAAAAAAATCTAACACAAGCTTCCCAGGGAACAAAACTTAAAGGCTTTAACTTTAGTCACAGTGTCACAGCTGAAGTGCCTTCCAAGTCCCTTACAGTCAATTTACTTATTTTCACAGAATCACAGAATGGTAAGGGTTGGAAGGGACCTCTGATGATCATCTAGTCCAACCCCTTGCTAAAGCAGGTTCACCTAGATCAGATTGCACAGGAACATGTTCAGGCTCCAGCCAGCTTTTGAAAGTCTCCAGACAAGGAGACTCCACAACCTTACCAGGCAGCCTGTTCCAGTGCTCTGTCACCCTTAAATGAAAAGTTTTTCCTTATCCTTAGGAGGAATTTCCTGTGTTCTAGTTAGTCTGTAACACATCACTGGACAAATGATATGAAGACGACTGTACTTTCAGATATTAGTAAAAAGTTCCTCACCAAGAGGGTGGTGGAATACTGGAATAGGTTGCCCAGAGAAGTAGTTGAGGTCCCATCCCTGGAGGCATTCCAGGTGAGGCTTGCCAGGGCTCTGGGCAAGCTGATCTAGTTGGGGATGTCCCTGCCCACTGCAGGGGGGTTGGACTAGATGAGCTCCAGAGGTCCCTTCCAACCCTAACCATTCTATGATTCTATGATCTCTGAACATCTAAGCATATAGAATATTGTTCAGGGACTGTATAAGTAGAGGATGGCTGTATATCAACATGGATGCCTCAAGAAAACAAATCTGTGAATGGAAGGGAAAACTATTCCAGCTTCTTTATAACTGCAGAACACAAGAGTGCATGAAGAATTGAGATATGCAAAAGGAAAGCTGCTTGCTAGTACACTTATAGAAATTATAGATCACTACAAACACAGTTGCACAGAAATATCAGACCCTACCTTTTCTTTCACTTGTCATGATGTCTACACTGTTGGAACTTTTGCCCTTAAATCATTTCTTGGAGTTACAAAGCAAAACATGACACTTAATTGGGACAGAAGACACAGGCAATCACACCAGAGTACAGTATTTTCCACTAACACAAATATATACATTGTTATGGCTTCCAGGGCTGTTTGACTGGCTCTTATTTCTACAGAAACGCTAGTTAACTCCAGCAGTGTAACCACTCACATCTGAAAATGAGCCCAGTCAGAACTTCAGACTGTTTTTAATGCTACCTCCATAATTTCTAGAGTAAACAGTGTCATTTTAATTAAAAACAGATTATTTTAATGGACAGACACCAAATCAGTCAAAAACGCTATAATTAATCAACCTTAAGATTAAAGCCCTAAGTAGTATCTTCTATTCTATAACAGAGTAGTAAACTTAGTGACAAGTAACAAGAAAAAAAAAAAACACCTTAATTTAAAAATAAAGAATTAACAATTACATTGGTGACTGGTAAACTTCAGACTTTTCTGAGCATATCAAAGCAATTTGTACTGTGAAAATCAGTCAGTTTAAATGTGTTGAACCTACTACTTTTTCCCATGTTTTCATATTTAAGGCTCTACTGTTTTCTTCTTACTGAGGAGATAGCATACATTCCTGTTTGGCTAAGTGTGATGAAAAATAGTCTTTTACGACAAAAAAGGACAACATATTAAACCCAGAGAGTAAAGAGATCTTTTGATTTTTTTTCTCTGGTTCCAGAAATATCTCTAGCTTAAAACGAGGTTAAATATTTTACAGAGAGAGCCCTGGTGCCCCATAAGCTCTATGTAAGATTTTTACATACAAAGCAGAAGAGATGCTGAATATAATTGTAACATGGAATTTTTCATTTCCATACTAGCAAAAAAAAAAAATAACACTAATTGACTAGCTGGTTCTGGAAGTTTAGAACAAATGTTTTAGAAAATAGGTTTTTCATCCTCAGATCTGAATATATTAAATACTAGCTTTTTACAGTGCAACCAGTACTTACTAGTCTACAGTCTTTTAATGAATGCTTATTCCATAAAAGTTTCATTTACTCACTTCATATGCTTTCCTCTTATGCTTTGCTATTCAATTTTTGAGCAACTGCCATGCAGAAAATAACAGTAAATATTAATTTATAACCAAGCTTCAGAAAAATCAAGTCAGAACACACTGTTTCTCTTCATTTTAGTTAAAACAAACAAACAGAAAAAAAGAAACAGCAAAAAGCCAGGAGGATACATAGGTCTGACATGGGTTATTCTTCTCTGTGGAGGTAAAAATATAAGAAGGATCTTTGTCTTCAGCTTAATGCTGAATGTCAAAAAAGAGTTGAGAAAGGTCATAGAGAGCTGAAATTAATGTATTGCAGCAGGATCTCCATTTTAAATTGGTTTAGCTTCATCGAGAGGAAAAGATATGGAAGTGAAAAGAAAGATTTTGAGGCAAAAAGAACATGCTAATGTTTTCTTATGGAGAAAAAACCAACTTTCTAAAATATTTTAACAAAGACTTACTTAAAATGAAGCTAAGCCTAACTAAAGTTGCTCAAAACTTGGTATAAAGCTTGATGCCACTGAGACAAAACTACTAGCAATGCTATCATGTTATTCAACAAGTATGATGAAAAATTAAGTGCCAAGTAAAGAAGGAAATAAATTAAGAAAAAGTGATCATGAAATCTAGATGTTCAAGGGTTTTTTTCCCCTGAAAACATTCTGGAAGCGAGGAATACTATTATGAGCTAAGAGGAACTATGTCACTAAAGGTTTGATTTGTAACAAAAAAACACCAGTATTTAAGACAAGTTTCCTTGTCTTTACTATATATAAGACCCCTTATATTTAGAGAATAATTAAGATAGTAATGAAACATTAACTGAAATTTTCACTTGTCTTTCAACTCTTAATAAAGGCTGCCTATAGGATAGTTGAAGCATATTAAAAAATCACAATGAAGACTACTGTAACTCAAAATTTTTTAATTTTGCTCTCAATTCATATTAATAGAAACAGCCAGCCTATTCTATTCACAAAAAATCAATTTAATTGTGCAGTAATTAGATCGAAATCAAGATGGACTTAACTACATTCACAGAATCACAACAATAAATCTCTGACAAGAGTAGGTATTTTATTTACAGTTATACCATCATAACTTTGCATTAGAAAAGACAAAAAATGCTTCCATCTTTAAAAAAAAAATGTCCTCTGAAATCAAACAGACCTTCTAAAGACATCAGTCACTTCCCTGAGAAAGCATTACAACCTTGGCACTTGCACCCAAGAGATTGCTGTCAGTCAGCAGTCTGATGTCACTACAGAATTACACTTTACTGTACAATGCCCTCTGAGAAAGAAGCTCTGCTGGCTGAACTTTCCAATTTACTCCCAAAGGCAGAAGAACAAAGTTTCCAAAACTAAATAGCACATATTTTTTTAAAAATTCCATAGAGACAGTATTGCATTTATTAGCAACATTATCTTGTATTATAGAGCGAATACGAAGCAAAGTTCCTTTGTGTACAATTAATAGACAAAAACCCCAAACCCAGTAAGAAATATATTAAAATTATGGAAAATACATTTAAGACAAAGCAGGTATAAAAAAAAAAGCTACCCAAAAGTAATTCAGACTTCAGAGTTAAAGAAAAAGTCCTCCTAGCAGGACTAAACACAATATCAACTACATTTCATCTAGACAACTAGAAAGGGTTTCATTATTGCCAAACTTTCATTTACCACCAACTCCTTCCCCCCCAAAAATGCCAAACTTAACCCATCTCTAATTCTATTAGCATTTACTAATATACTTCTGTGAGTTTTAAATTCTTTGTTCAAGTCTGAAAAGAATTCCATTATCACTGTTAGAAAAAAAGAATACAAGGAACTTTTCTTCCCTGCCTTTTTGTTTTGTCTAAAGTCCTTATAAAAAGATTTGCATAAGGGTAAACTAGAAAAAAAAATGTATTTCTGTCACATGCTAGCTTTTTGAGTTGAGGAAAAGGGGTATTTTTTTATGTCTTTTTGGATGAATGAATGTCGTGATCAGAATCTATAAATATAATCATAATTAAGTTCTACCTTTCCTTCCCATTTCCTGAATTTAGTAAAAGAATAGATGTGGATGGAGAGGAGAGGTGCAGGAAAGGCCAAGTCTGGCTTTGCCAACAAGCAATGATATACACCTTGAGACAGACCTTACTCACAAGGAATTAAATTAAGGCTTAAGTATTTTGCTTTCTAGAGTAGCTTTTTGCAAAATGTTTTTTTTCGTTTACTATATATTTTTGCATTCTTCAGTCATCTTTCTTTGGATAACACTGGCCTTTCATAGGATTTGAATTTTGATTTTATGTAAGACAGTTCTAGGATGAATATTTGCAAGAGCAATGTCAATTCACAACTCAAACATCTCTCTGCAGATCAAAAACTCAAAACATTAGGCATCTTCCATTCTTTTCTTCAGAAGAGCTACAGAAGATTGATCAAATTTGTCACCTGTCTTTCAATCAGAAAAGTTTTACTCCTATAAGGTGTATATATACATAAAAAAAAACACTTCACTATGATTCCTAAACCCTTTTACTAGGCAAAAATATCCATTGTCTGTCATAACTGTCATCTCCTTTAATGGATAAACCGATAAGACTTCTTCCTATTCAGTTAACTTGTAACAAATAAATAAATAAACTAGGCAAAANAATTTAGTAAAAGAACAGATGTGGATGGAGAGGAGAGGTGCAGGAAAGGCCAAGTCTCCTTTGCCAACAAGCAATGATATACACTTTGAGACAGACCTTACTCACAAGCAATTAAGGCTTAAGTATTTTGCTTTCTAGAGTAGCTTTTTGCAAAATATTGTTTTCCGTTTTTTTTCATTTACTATATATTTTTGCATTCTTCAGTCATCTTTCTTTGGATAACACTGGCCTTTCATAGGATTTGAATTTTGATTTTATGTAAGACAGTTCTAGGATGAATATTTGCAAGAGCAATGTCAATTCACAACTCAAACATCTCTCTGCAGATCAAAAACTCAAAACATTAGGCATCTTCCTTTCTTTTCTTCAGAAGAGCTACAGAAGATTGATCAAATTTGTCACCTGTCTTTCAATCAGAAAAGTTTTACTCCTATAAGGTGTATATATACATAAAAAAAACCAACACTTCACTATGATTCCTAAACCCTTTTACTAGGCAAAAATATCCATTGTCTGTCATAACTGTCATCTCCTTTAATGGATAAACCGATAAGACTTCTTCCTATTCAGTTAACTTGTAACAAATAAATAAATAAACTAGGCAAAAGAACTGTTCTGTTAAAAATGGGAAAAAAAAAATTTCAAAGTCCCCAGGACATTTATAATGGCATTCTGGACACTTTAGTTTTTCCTACAAATAAAAGAAAGAAAACAACAATAAGCATTTGTATTATTAGCAGAATTGAATCTGGAGGGGAAATGAAACACCATGGCAGCAAGAACTGGCAATTGCTGATTGGTCTTTATCCCTGAATGCATGAAAAATAATCCCAGATGTCTGGATTGGCATTATTTGATGCACAGAGAATATTATTTCCTTTGATTTGTCATGATGAGGGAGGGAAGGAGTCCATTATGTAACTGTACAGCATTTTCTATCTTCATATTTTGATAATTCTTTGTGAGAGCACAATAGATATGAGAAAAACAGTTAGTACGTGAGCCCAACTTCAAAGGAGTTATTATGAATTTTCCTGTGGTCTTCAGTGGAGCTAGAATTTTGCCCAAACACTTGCTCATTTTTTTCTTGAAATGCTGGCACATGACATGATGAGTAGGAATAACAAAAAAGGTATTTGCTGCTACTAACGATCAGGTCAGCACAGTCATATCCTTAGCAGTTTCTGAGTTAGTGAAGTATATGCACTGTTAGCATATGCTAAACAGTTTAAACTCTTTTTTTCCGGTGGAGTTTACCAGACATCTGGGCAATTAATTGGAATACAAGTTTTAGAGTTCTCAGAGAGCTTCCTCATGTTAAGAGTCAGCTAACAATCAAACAGCTTTTCTGAAAGTCTTATTATTCTCTAATTATTCATGTTCTGTTTTTATCTATGATGCCAGAAGCCACAACTATGTTCAGTGGGATAAACTGAGGGAGCTAAGTCCTAACTGGAGCTCTATGTGGTTAATTCATGAAGCAGTACTTCCAGACACAATTATCTGGAAACATCAAGTTAGCAATTCTCAAGATATACTGTATTCACTGATTTATTGAGTATTCTCTTCAGTATTGTTGCAAACCCTTTTTTTTTTCTTTATTTATATAATTTCCTTATAGTTAGATACAGAATTATGCGGAAGTGTCACTATTTTTTCATTTCAGGCCCTCAGATATTTTAGACAGATAAAACTATCTGTTACTCTTCAGAGAATGTAGTCTTTCAATCAACTTTTAAGTAGCACTTCAGATCTGCCTGCCTGTCTAGTTTGCTCCTGATGTATTTATAGAATTTCTCCCATTTGCTTAAAAATAAAACCAGCAACAACCATCTACAAAAAGAACACCACATTTCATCTAATTTCTACCTTTAAAAGGAAAAGACAACCAAACAGACAACCCTTTCAGAATTCCATCTAAAATCAATCAAATTACTGAGGCAAGTCACATGTAGATTTGCAAAGCTGTGTTCTTATTTTGTATTCCAAACAGTATTGTTGAAACAAAATTTTCAATTATTTTCCATCTCTAAATAAATCAATGCATGTCCATATTTAATCGGGTCAAATTCCTTTCCCTTTTCATATATATTTCCTTCTTCAGAAATACAAAATATGTATCTTCAGAAATATATTTTCCAAACTGCTCTCTAGGATTTCAGGGTTCTTTGTTTAAAAAGAAATTTTCATGCATAATAAACTTTTTTGGTTTTCTGTTTTGCCCAAAATAAGCAACTCTTCCTATAAAATAACTTATTCTACGAGTTATAACAGGATCAGCTACTAAACAGCAAAAGTTTTACAACTGACTTCCTTTTAATAACCGAGATACTACTATTCATTTGAATCCCATCATAACTAAGCATTTACCTCAGTTTTTCAAGAACAGTTTTTTTCTTTTTAATTGCTAAGTCTATCAGGTCTGGATGAGCAGCCTATCTTCTTCAGGCTTTCCTCCAATGACCATAATACACAGTTCTGTCAAAAATCTGACATCTGGGTTCCTGAAGAGACAGAAAAAAGGAGGAATTGAGGGACATTAATGCAGTCCACACTGATTACAATCTCTCCGGAAATAGTTATTCCAGTTTCTCACTGCAGTGGATTAAGTGTGCACCCTCAGGATGTTTCTGTCAGAAAGAAATTAGAGTATCTTCCTCCTGAACTTGGTCAGCAAAGCTGCATGATGTCAGACAAAAGGCACTGGATCACTCCACTCTACAGATTTATGATAATAAATTGGAGGCACCAGAAGAAAAGTGATTACTGATGGAGGCACATACAATGTTAGTTTTTCCCGGGAATCACTTGAGTTGTCTTTATGTAAGCACCACTCAGTACCCATTGATTATATGCTCCTGAAGTACAGAACTTGTCACTGACTGAAGGTTCTTTGTGGCAAAATTTATGAACAGGCTGGTGAAAGCATATGGCATGATTTTACTAGTTTTGACTGCTTGCAGAAACTGTTGACATGTTTTCATAATTATTACAAATTACATAACACTGTATGTAGCAGTTTAAGTATATATAAACACACATAAGCATGCATATATAACAGTACATATATACAAGCATAAAAGTAATCAATTACAGGTACTTTGTATAGTCAGTATATATATATACGGTGTATATATATACATATATATATATATATTATACGGTGTAGTCATAACTAATGTTTTTTTTTCCTAGACAACCTGAAACTGCTGTACTAGCCAATAAGATTAATATGGCTACTAAATATTTAAGCTTTTCTTAATATAAGATGGCGTAGAATATTTACATAAGAAATAACCAGCAAATACACCAGTAACTTCAGTCAACCACTCAGTCAAATTTCAGAGGAAAGCAATGAAAGGATCATACTTTCTTGTATAATATATCTGAATACTAATAATTACATCCTAAGCTAACCCATTCCAGAAACAGTGGACAAATCAAACTTTCACTAGTCCTTGAGTCTGAAAACAAATAAAAGCAAGTGCCCCAGTTCTGCTGAGCTATAAACCTCTGTACTGAGTAGCATCCCCAAATGGTGACAGATCACACAAGTGTTTGCAATATACCAATTTACAGAGGTAGCTTGAGTGGCTTGTATTCAAGCAGTAAAATTCTATGCATTTACCAAAATCACTGTGGATTCTGCTAATAACTTAGAAAACCACAATAAATGCTATTAGGATACTTGCACAAAGCAAAAAAAATGGGTTAAGGCTTAAGTGCCATGTTGTAATCCTGACATTGCAGAATCCTGGCATACCTTCTCAGAAAAAATTCGCCCATGTTTAGGAAACCATGATTTCTGATAACCTAAATTTATGTACTTTGAATGCAAAATGCCAATACATAAGAATAATAACACTACTATGTGTTATTAATGATAACTACTTATATATTATCACATTTAAGCACGTGAACAACAGACATGGAACTGATATTTTAAAACAGTGCTTACATGAAACTGAAACAACAAACTTTCTTGCCCTAGATCCTCTTGTTCTCAGTATTATTTCCTACAAATATTGTCACACTATCTACAGCTTTATGTCAAAGATGTATCTAATAATTGAATTGCAGGTTTTCCACATGCACACATTCTTGATCCTTCCGAAGTAGGTGCCTACAAATATATCAGAACTTCCCATAATTATAGATCTGTTACTTGGATTCTATCCTGCAACAAATTCACACAATATAACAGAATTTCACTTATATTTTCCATTTATTAAATCTCACAGTTAACCTGTGATAGAGGCAGAAGTACCTTGGGACCACTTTGAAATGCTCCTGAAAGCCATCCTTCAGACTAAGTGAAGCAGGGAGCTTCAGGTAGTAACTAGTCTCATTAATATTCAGGAAATAGTGCAGTTGATCCTTTTATTGATTATAAGCAATAGCCACTGTATCTTCAATTCTCACTCATCATTTATGAAATATACTTTAGCTTTAATAAACTGGCTGGCACACTTCCGCTGGTAACATTTTAAGGCGCTCTGCTTTTCAGGATATTTTTTTCCCTACTTAACCTTTCTACAAAGAATAATGTTCATGGAACAACAGTGCATAATCTGAAACACTATGAAGAAACCCTTTCTAAACTTCCAAATTTGATTCTTTGAAATTCTTTTCCACTGCCCTTATGAATACTTATAATTCTGTTTAAAGCATGGTGATGCTTCAAAAGTCTTCTTAAAGACCTGTTCCCAACACAAATGCAAGTGATCATTTTACTTTACATACATTCAGCTGTAGTAAGACAGATGAATTTTATGAAGACTATACTCATTCATCTTAAAAGCACAGTTCAGCTTGTTATTGTTCTAAAGTGAAATAAACTGTACTTAGCATTTTTGTTATGGCTTATAAGCTGAACCTATTTTCTTTTTTGGTTATTAGACAAAATCACCTTACAAATGTCTAGATTTTTATACCACAAAGAAATGTAGCACCATTAGCATTCCAATCCTTTACCATATCACCACTCTCTTCAAATTACAAACACAAGTAAGTTTTTAGTGAACTAAAAACTTTGTAGTTTCAGGTTAAACAGTTGGATAAAGAATGAATCTAGGAGTTCTATGAATATTCCTAAGAATGTTAAATAAAGGAAAATGTAGAGGAAAAGACAGCTGGCCATTAAATTTGCTCCCTGCACCACTGGGATAATATTGACAACTATGTTGACATCATGAGAAAAATTGGTGTACACAGATGCAGAACACCAAGGATCTTTTAAGACTCTTAAGACTAGTAAGAGTATGTTAGTGCTAATAGAGCAAATATTAAATTGGGTAAGATACTTTACTGTATGTACCATGACTGAGAATAGACTGGAGATATATTTTCACCCCCATATATACCTTTTTGAAATACAGAAGCCATTCATTACTCATTTTAGTGCCGAGGACACACATTAGCACCATGGAATTTGGATTTACACCTTTTCAACATTTTTAGTTTTAAAAGTAATTGTGTTGATTACTTAAAGACTGAGGGAGTTGGGGTTGTTCAGCCTGGAAAAGAGAAGGCTTCGAGGGGATCTTACAGCAGTCTATCAGTACCTAAAGGGGGATTATAAGATAGAAGGGGAGAGACTTTTCAGCTGGTCAGATTGTAATATGACAAGGGGGAATGGTTACAAGCTTAAGGAGGGTAAATTTAGATTGGAGATTAGAAGGAAGTTCTTTACCCAGAGAGTGGTTAGACACTGGAACAGGTTGCCCAGAGAGGTTGTGGATGCCCCATCCCTGGCAGTGTTCAAGGCCAGGCTGGATGTGGCCCTGAGCAACCTGGTCTAGTGTGTGGCATCCCTGCCCATGGCAGGGGGACTGGACCTAGATGATCTCTAGTGTCCCTTCCAACCTGGCCATTCTATGATAGGACTGCCACTATATAGGCTCCCAAACAGTCTTAATTTTCTTCCATTTTAATGGCAGATTGCCAAATGTTATCATTTGTCAATAAAACAGAACAGAAATCTTTTCCCTATGTTCTTCCTAGTAAGGTATAGTTGCTTGATCTACATGGTTGTTTGAACACTAGAATTCTACTCAAGTTCTCTGCCAAAGTCCTCTGCTAGCCAAAATGGTAACTGTGACACTAACACATTAAAAAAAACAACCAACAAACAAACAAAAATAAGGCATTCTGGTTTTGTAAAGCATGTAAGAATATTGTGATAATAGAAAGGTGGCTTATATACTTCAGTAAACTTATTTCTAAAGCTATCCATTCTTTGGGTATAATAGGTGACATTTGCTAACAATGCCTAAATGCCATCTTCTCTATCCAGTTCTAACATCAAACGCCTGTGTGCCTATGACCTGAGTGATCAACAGCTTTCAAATTTTACTGAATTGAGACCCAGATTCTAGTTCCTGTTCGGAGGATTTAATCTGTTTACCCAGTAACTATGTAATAGAAAACAAAGCAAAAGTGATATAGTGCCACACACAAGACCTCCTCTCATATTCACTGCATCTGACAGTAACACTCTCTGGTTTCCTGTTGTTTCTGTAGGACACAGGTGTTGTTAATTCAAATTCTTTCAGACTGAAAGATTGGTGTGTCGACTGTCTGTGCAACTGCTCTAAGCACTAAGAGGTGCGTGCAATAAATCTTACTGTCTTTTTTAAAGAGAATAGTCTCCTCTCATATTATACTCTTTTAAAAAAACACCAGATTTCTGGCTCCTGAATGAAAAGATACTTCTGATGTACAACCCTGAGTCAGTCTTTCAAGCCCAAAAGAGATGTGAGATTTCAGACAATACACTGTACAATTGGCATTTTCTACTGACCAGCTCACTGCAGCCTCTCAATGAGCATGTATTCCTCTGACATAACCATGTGCTTGACCATACTTGATACATCCAGAAAATCCAGACCATGTACAACAAAGGCAGCCAGTAACATATATTTACTATGAAAAAGCATCTTAAGCTCATTTGCACACTGCCTTCAGTATAGTATTGGATAAGAAGAGCAAAGACAGACAGAAAGAAAAATAAATTTTATATCGTGAAGAGTGACATTTTAAAGGGATAAAGTTTCCCAAGTAAACAACTGATAAACCCATTGAGATCGTAAAGTAGATTATATTAGCTTCCCAAACCAATACAGTAACACCTTTACCAAAATCCATAAAGTATCAATGTCAGGCTGAGCAGACAACAGAGCCAGTCACTACCTGACTACACTCCACAAGCTTTTTACATGGATATCCAGAAATTGATACAACACATTGCTGGATTTCAACCAAACAAGCAGCATACCTAAGAAAATTCCTCACAGTAAAGTCCTTTACATTCTAATTCAGCTATAAGATATATGTCTATTACATAAAGTGATTATTGGCTTTCAATTTAGTAGAAAATCATATAAGAGCTCTGCAGCACTTGTGACTAAGGTTGAATTTATCTCCTTTAACACATAGTAAAAGGGAATGAGGCTTCCACTGGCCTCCTGTATATCAAGCTATCTTATTAAATTGGGTAAGATACTCTATTGTATGTGTCATGACTGAGAACTGACTGGAGATACATTAAATAACTATAAAACTCTTTCCATAGTGTTTCACATTCTGTCCAAAAGCTAATTTAGAAAAAATAAAGGCACTGGAAATAAAATTAGTTGAATCTGAAATTCACTAACGGTATTGCTTTTCTCACATGTACGTTAAAGCATGAAGATTTAACATTAGTGAAAATGCAAAATTCACTGAAGTAATAAGGAATTAATGCACTAATTTCTAACTGTAAAAATAAATCAGAATTAAAATTATTTCAATTGAAAGCACAAAAAAGAGATCCTTCACCATTTTCAAGACCAATATAAATCACTTACTTGAAAATTTTATAAACTTTATTACAGGAAATTAAAATATGGAGGATAAATGGGACAGTAAGACCATTAGATAACTGAATCTAAAATACAGATTTTGCAGTACTTGCCACCTTGAAACAACACAAAGATTTTGAATTTAAATCCAAATTGGACCAAGCAGCAGGAATTTATAGATATGCTTCTGAAAAAACAGGTAAGACTAAGGTGTCATAGCCCTCTTACAACAACAGTGAATTCTGCAGCATTTAAGAATACACATGCTAACAAACAAGGAAATAAGGAAATTCAGTTAAGCTGAGCAATTTTCACTTTTACCAGCTATTCTTTCATTTTAAATTCTTACATAAATTTTATAATTCTTTGGAGTTGCAAAGAATGGATATATAACTTAAATATTCAGCAGGTTATATTATGTACTCACTAATGCACACCTCAGAATCATTTTCAATGGAAAACCAGAGTGTTACTATTTTCCAAGTTGCTCTTTATCTAAATGGTCTTCAAGTAGATAGTGATTTTTCACTTTTTCTGATTTGCCAACAAGTTATTTTCAAACTTTTTGCATCATTTGCTTGCACGTACAGAGCAGGTTATAATTTCTGCATGGACAAGAGAACACTCAAAGCCAGAAGTAATTATGAAGGATCTTAAATTAAATTTATTCAAATGTGTGGTAAATATTTTGCACTGGAAGAAAGCACATAATCTTAGTTTTAACAGCAAAACCATTGCACTGTGATGTATGTACATCCATCTGATTTGTGATGAGGTGATAAAATATGACCTTTCCTTGTATAACCACAAGTTATATGTAATGTTTTAATGTCTTGTGAGGGACATTTGGGTGTGTCCCTCGGTGGGCCGACAGGGGCTCTGTGTCAGGGGCGGGAATGTCTGGAGTGCCTGAAACAGAGGTTACCCCGAGGGCAAATGTCTGAACCAAGGAAATTAGTCAACAGATTCCCTGCTACGAGAGGCGCCTCTGGCTCCTCACCACCACATCGCATAGCGGGGAAAAGGGCGTGAAAAATTACTGGAAGAACACGCCCATTTATGAAAGGCTATAAAAACTGGGACTAAAAGAGCACGCGTGGGAGGACAGGTAGGGTCGTCGTCCGTCTCCCCCGTGAACCACAGCGCTGTTTTGTTTCCCTCAATTCACTTCAATAAATTGAAATTTATTATTTAGATGAATAATTATCACA
>VWZO01000563.1:110252-123637 GCA_013396975.1 Bucco capensis | reverse complement strand
GTTCAGACACCTGCCTCTAGGGTGACCTCAGCTCAGGCAGTCCAAACAGTCACAACCCATAGCTTTAGAAACTGACCCCAGTCAGTCCACCAGGAGACACAACCAAAGTCATTAGAAACTACATATAACCTGTGGTTACACAAGAAGACGACACGAATCAACATAGGTATCTCACAGCAGGTATTATTAATCTTAAAAATACTGTTTAGTTACCACATCTTTTCTTCATGATTTCTTCTTTCTATGAGAAACATAAGAAGGTCTGATATGCAGATTTCACCGTAGGTCTTTTTCNCTAGTGACCTTCCAGTACCTGAAAGGGAACTTAAAAGAAGGCTGGAGAAGGCCTGTTTACAAAGGCCTGTAGTGAAAGGACAAGGGGCAATGGTTTTAAGTTGGAGAAGAATAGATTTAGACTAGATATTTTGAAGAAGTTCCTTACCAAGAGGGCAGTGGAATACTGGAACAGGTTGCCCAGGGAGGTGGTTGAGGCCCCATCCCTGGAAGTATTCAAGGTGAGGCTTGATGGGGCTCTGGGCAACCTGATCTAGTTGGGGATGTCCCTGCCCACTGAAGGGCGGTTTGGACTAGATGACCTCCAGAGGTCACTTCCAACCCAAACCATTCTATGAACCATTCTATTCTGTGGAATAGAAAATTTCCTTAGCAAAGACTTATTTACATGAGTCAGAAGTTCTACAAATCTTTCTTCTGATTGGAAGACTGCCTAAAGCTAGACTTTCATCCCTCCTTCTTCCCTCCTCTTCCCTCCCAGGAGGGAATCTTTCCCTTACTCTGCATCCTCATTTGCAGGGCATTGGGATCATTCACTAAAGTTAAAAAATCTTGCCTTTTTTTTTCCCCCCCACAGAACCACTCACTTCAGACTGGTTGTGTGTATAGTCCTGTAAATAATTCAACTGAGAAGGTTGTTAGAGAGTAGAAATGAATAGCCAAAGAGTTGGAACAATTTAGCTTTTCCATCAAGAAAAATATGTATGGAACCAATGCTTCAAGTGTCATGTTCAGTTTTTGAAAATCAGCTGCAGATATTCAGTCAGGAAATGAAAAGATTCTACATGAAAGCTTTATAATGAGGGAAAAAAAGAAAGCTTCAGAGAAAATACCAATTTTCCTTTCTCTATTAAAGTTTCTCATTCACTGACTGAAGATAGTGCCTCTCCCCGCCATTCTTTACCATTATGACAACTAGCAGCTGAACCAAAAATTGACAGAATCCTTCACAATATTACTCTACACAACACGAGCAGCAGTGTGAAATTGAGTGTGATCACAGCCCGAGTCAATTCTACTGGTTCAAGGAGTTTTCACTTTAGGTCAATTTTATCTTCAGATCCCTGTGCTCTTGTACCACAGAAGAACACAGAGAAAAAGCTAGTAGGATGAAGGTCTATAAAAGGAAACAAGGACTGAAAATTTTAGAAATAGCTAAAAGCTCTTCCCGCCCTCCAAGAACACAAGCCCTCACAGCACAAAATAAACTCTGTGCATATAAAGAGTAGTTCTCCCCTATCTGGCTTAAAACAAAGAATGTGTGTAGTTTTTGGAATTCGGACACTCACTCCATGTCCTCTACAGCATATTACAAGCTCTTAAAGAGACAGATTTCATACCAAATTTAACACTTCTTACTCAAAATAGGAAAGGGGGGGGGAATATCGTTAAAAAAAAATATAATCCCCCTTGTTGACTAAACTCTTTGTTCCAAGAACTGACAAGGTAGTATTTTAAAGCCACCTTTAGCTGTTGTCTCTTCTCATCACTCCTTTTTCTTTATGTTAAATCCAATCCTCACTCCTTCAGTTCCTACTAAAGAATATACTTGCCATCCTCCTTGATTGCTGTAACAGCTCTTGCTATTTTGCCAATCAGTCCCATGCAATCTCCTCTCATTCTCCATGTGTAGTGTCTTCCCCTTTTTTTGCATGAGAAATCAAAGGGCATATCTGAGTAAATACTCACTAAGGTACAAGTATTTACTAGTAAGTCTAAGGAAGGGTGGTAAAACCTAACCCTTATTTTCTACCTGTGCTTCCGTGTTGCTAATCCTACCTATTGCTGAAGTGAACCCTAACTAGTCAATCTTTATCTAAGAAAAACAAAAATCAACTAAACAAAAAAAAAAACAAACCCACCCACCAAAACAAAAAGCACCCAACTTTCATTCTGGAGCACTTTACAACAATCTACAATTTCTTTTCCCAGGGACACATAAGCCACAAGAAATAATTTGCAAAGTGAAGTAAAATTCTTCAGTCTTGCAGTTCCAAATGAACATATTTTACTTCCTACTGCAGTGGTGTAGGAATACACGTGCAGTTTAGTCTGAAAGGCAGCTAAAAATCCAATTAAATTAACAGTAGCTTTTAAGTGAATGGACAATTCCTTCTTACTCATGAACCTAATTCACAGGCAATCCTCTGCCTGTAGTCTAAATTAGGACCAGATTTGCTGAAACTAAAAAGAAAGAAAAAATTACTCTCTATTAACTATAACCCCCTCTCTCCCAAGCTCGATTTCCCCTTAGACCATTAGCTAGTCTATTTTGATTCTCATCTCTGTATTTTATCTCCTTCACTGTAGCAAATAGAAATATTTAAAAATTACTTTGACGAGACCTGTATGTTCCTTGAATGTGGTCTTTTATTTCAGTGTAACATAAAATTAAATTTAGTAATCTCTGATGTCCAAGAACAAGTTATACAATACACCAGAACAAATTATACTATGATTTAGAGAGGTTAGCATATAACTGAAATGCTGCTACATAGAGTTGTTGAGGAATGGCTCATTGCCAGTCAGAGACCCACCGAATCAAAAATAAACATTGCTTCCAAAAAGAAAAGTAATGAACAGACTTTGCTTCCGTTAAAAGATTATGCTTCATATCTCTTGTTATATATAAATTCTAGTCCTAAAAATAGAAGTAGGACTTGTCATCAGATTAAACATGTATGTAGTGTCCACTTAAATGGGTTTTATCACTCAATGTTAGATGGTTGTCACTGCATAAACCAGTGCAATTTTAGATAATTTTATTAACAGTTCAAATGCTTTCATCTGAAATTGTACACATAATGGTCAGTCTACCATAAAGTGGAATTAGCTGCCAAGATGATGCCTCTCAGAGCAGAGCTGGAGGTGTTTCAGTCCAAACTTCAGCAAGCTTCGCTCCTGCTATGACCTACAGGCATTGTCCACTGTTGATTAGCACACACTTCATCCTTCTTTCTTCCTCACACCACTTGCTCTGAAAGTGTACAAATATGAGCTCTGTCCCTGCTCGCTGGCTGCCTTCCCCCAGCTATGCCCTGCTCCCTGCCCCTAGAAATGGTTGATGCCTTTTTGAACATTATTATGGCTACATCTCAATGTTATCCTGTCCCCATACCAGGTTTACAGTAAAAACATAGAGATCAGTGTGGGAACAGTACATCAGCCAGAATGAACTGTCACATGTTTCTTCACAGATTAAACCAATGTGATTTTTAACACTACTTTAAAGATGGAATGTCTCTTGAATAAAGAACTGTTAATGCATAGGTGTCTATCAGAAGGGAAGAGCAGCTCTATCACTACCCACTTATGTTCAAAATGCTCCTACTCAAACACTCCACATGGATCAAGATCATTCACAGTGGGATGGCTCCAAGTCTGCCCTCTGCAGTTCTGCACTGTCAAAAAGTCATGACAGCATATTCTGGAACACAGCTAACCTTTCTTGCTTTCTGTTCCCGTTGGAGTAAGTAAAAGCTTCAGCTAGTAGAAGTCTTTTGTAGACAAGGACTGGAGCAGAGAACCACCATCTGTGTGACCCTACAGATTTCTGTTAACCATCTCTGCATTCAACTAATGAAGGGAAAGTGATGCTGCTCTCATTAGACTGTTAAAATAATATGAGCAACAGCTTTCTCTAGGGGGGATTATTTAAAGCTTTTGCAGAAACACTTCCTATTGAGCAGACAATACTGAAATATTCTCGCTTTCTGAAAGTGTGTCTGCTTAGCCATGGAACTTATATTCCAACAAGAGACCATTACGGTGTCATAATATTCAATCCCACTTACATTACCTCTTAATTAACACTGGAACATGTAGCAGCTATTAAATAAGAGAGACATCAAGAGTTCTAGATTTCAGCAGAGCTCACAGACAGATTGCCTTTAGTGCAATAGTTTAAGATTAGAGAAGCAATTCGAATTAAAAAAAAAGTAACATCATCTCTCACTTATTTTTATTTCTAGAGGAAAACATTTGCAAATACTCCATGCTAACCTTTCTCCATGCTACAGTTACACCACCTCCCATGTTTTAGAAGAAACTTTGCAAATTCTTTCTTACTTTATAACAGATGTATTGCTTGAGGTACAAGGTACTAGATACATTAAAGCAGTTTGTAAAGCAGGTAGATTATCTCTCTTGCTGAGGTTTTTTTTTAAATAAAAGACTAGTTTTTACACAGAAAGCATATACAGGCACATATTTATATATGTAACAGTGCATGTGTGTATGCAAAACAAACAGTCTTCTCTGTTTGACAAAATGTTAGTCAACAGAAAAAACATCCTAGAGTATCCATCATTAAATGCTAAATTCATAGTAACAGGTCCACAAGTAAAACTTAGTTTCTTTACAGATCTGAATGAAAGAATGTAGTTTCAAAAATAAGAACATATTCATAATATAAAAAAATTGCAAGTCAAGCTTTACATGAAATTATTGCACAAATGAAAATGTAATTTAATGCTTTATTCATTTTGATAATTTGCAGACTATTACTCTGCTAAGCATATAGAATTTAATAGTTTACAACTTCAATTGCTATATTTAATATAGTAGAACACTATCATATAAAAAAAAAATCTCAGCATCTATGAAGTCAACATATTTTTTAGCAGAAGTACTGGCTTCCAGAAGTCTTATTCTAGTATCTATCACAGGTAATAATTATTTACAATAGAAATATTCTCAGATAATTTCCTAGTCTGTTCTCTTCAATGCAGCAACAAGTATTTTGCATGTTTGATAAATATTTGTTTTACCTGGAATGATTTGCAATGTAGCTGTAGCTTCCAAGTCAACCACAGGCTATCTACTATTATGACAGACATGTACCCAGAAACTGACATTCCCCCACTTAAGGAGTAATACAAGTATGGTAACTAACTATACAGGATTTAAGAACTTCTTTCCCTCCCCCCACACCACACTCAGTATTAAAATTGCATTTTCCAAGATTAAAGTTTTTGGGTTTATCCCTACTGAGCTGTGAGTTTAGAGAATACAACCTTTTTGGACACACTGGGTAAACCAAGTTAAAGATACATACCAATGTATGTATCTTTGGAAAGTGTCAGAAGAGCAGAAAGGTACTTTCAACCTAGCAAGGACATTAACTTCAGTATCACAAATATTGAGGTGAAATAAAAACTTTACTGGTACAATTTGGAAGCAATACAGAAGAATATGCTTAATAATGCTAGGGAATCTTCTTGCATAGATTTACTAACAAAGAGTTGGGGAAGACTGGCAAAAAAATGTGTAGATGTTATCGAAGAAAAGTATCTGTGTTTAATTAGAAGGATTTTTCAAGCAGAGTTCATTTATTGTAAAACTTGTGCTGTTATCAGTTTAAAAAATATATAGAAAATATACAAAGACAACTTCCCAAAAGAGCTTTATGACATGCAAAACATTTTTTAATATTCCTTCTATTTTGGGGTTGGTTTTTCCCCAACAAAAAAAGCCCTCTATGGCATTTTCTCTGACTCCATATTTTATCAAAGACACTCCACAAAACCAGATGTCAAGACATTAGTGTTCTGTAAATCTTTGATAACACATTCAGCTGTGTATTCATCAGCTGTGTGGAAAGTCATACTTTTGTTCTGGAGGAAATCCAATTTTAACATTAAACCCCATGTTTATTCAAGCTAACATTTTTAGAGGAACTGAGGAAAAACCAAAAAGCTCCATTATTCTGATTTTTAGAAACCCTCATTTGGGAAAGCATAAAATGTAATTTGGGTTCAGAACTCAGCGACAATGCTCCTAAGAAACATTTTAACACTTTGTCATGCAAGAGCAAAGAAAGTGTTTGAGAAACGGGTCTATAACAGTGAAAAGAACAAGGTCAGGATGCAACAAAAAATAACAGATTCCTAAGTGACAACTGTACTATCCAACACAAGAAGAGAATAGACTAGTTTTACAATTGTGAATAAAACTTTTATGAAGTTTAGTATTTTCACGTACTTTGAAGACACACACTGTGAGCCCTTCCAGTCTTTAAACCAGCATTTCAGGGGTATCTTTCTTTCTGTATTTTCTTACCTCAAAAGAAGACAAAACTATATTGATTACAAACCTTAAGATTGACTGAATAAAGCATAGGCATATAACAGCCCATACACACTTTACAATTTTAATTATGTGTTATTCTCTATAGTAGTTCTTAAAATAGAACATCCTGTTTATTTTTTAAAATTTAATCTCTTATTTAATTTCTGGGACTTTCCTGAATTATGTGTCTTTGATTAAGATAGTGGGAAAAATTTTTACTGTGAAAAAAATTTGCAAGCATAAGATTACATTGCATTGCTTCTTGTTATGCCAACTTCATTACACATTACACTGAGAAAACCCTTAAAACAAAACACAACAAATATGCAGTTACTGTATGAGTTTGACATAGAACACTTTCAAGTTATGCAAGAAACCTGAGAGATGTGGTGAACAAAGAGCTTGGAAAATAAAGTTTAGTCCTTCAAATTATCACTTGCTATTTCAGTAGAGTGTTTGATCTAAGTATATATATAAAAAAATTACCTCAGCTGTTCAATTTTGGAAGGATTAATTACAAAAGAAGTGTTGTTACACCATCCTTAACTCTTCACAGTATTAAACATTAACTGTGTCCCATCAGTGTAATTGGCATAAACTGACATAAAATTCAACTTCAATTATCAAGTCAATCAAATGATGTTAATAAAAGATGAAAGAGATTTCACTGGACAGTATGCACAATATTGCCTCCCCTTCTATTCGGCTTCATGCAAATTTCTAAGGTATTTTAGCTATATCACGAAAAGTGATGAAAATTCAACCTTCTCTTAGCTGGTGCTCTGAAACTGTTCAAAGTCTGTTCCAGTGCTGCTGGCCACGCTAACAACTTAATTACCGCACCCCTTTCAGAAGTGTTACCATCATTGCAATACAATTACTAAATATTCTAACGCCCTACTCAGTTCCCTGGAAGAGTGGAGTTTACTATTTCAAGAAAGCCTGCCGATTTAAATGTCATCAACTGTCCAATTAGTACAGTTGCTCCTTGCTAGCTGTGGAGTACTAGGATAATCTTTTAATTGCTAACCACTATTGAATAACTTTTAGCAATTACACTTTTACACATTCTGTGATAATTAAGACAGACTACCCCTAGAATCTCACGTTTTTCTCCAGCACACTGTGACAAGCAGAAAGGCAGTCACTGGCAGAAAAGCACACCTGTGCCCATGAGTACCGCTAACACCGAAGCACGCCGCCTCCACCTGCCCTCCGCAGCCCTCGCGGGAGGCGCGCACTCTTCCGCCGCAGTCCTAATCACCGACCTCCGCAGCCAACTTAGGGACCCGTTCCGGCCGCGGAGCTGCGGCCTCAGCACACCGGGCCGCTTCGCATCCCGCTAAGGGGGCTCCGCTTGCAGCGCGGCTCGAAGCCGAGATAAAGCACCGCCGCTCCCCACGGCTCCACCTGCCGGGTGATCGCGCCCCACCGCGCAGCCTCTTCTCGCCCTCCCCGGTGGGGAGTGAGCCCACAGCGGCGAGAGCAGAGCCGCCCGGCACCCCAGCGCGCATCTTCCTCGCAGCCGGCGGAGCACACCACATTCATCCCTCACGCGGATCGGCAAATTTCGCTCCTTCGAAGGAGGAAAAGGATGCACCCGAGGGTTACTGCTAGGCACTCACAAGCAGCCGCAGGGCAGCGGCTCCCAGCACGGCAGATCCTTGGAGGTGTCGGAAACAAAGCGAAATTACCTAAGAGGTCCGCACGCAGACGCCGGAGCCTCACGCCGGCGGGCGAGGTGCCCCCGCGCCGCCCGCCCTCCCTCCTCAGGACGGTGCCTGTTGCACGGGCCCCACGGGCTTCCTCCAGGAAAAAAAAAAAAGGGGGGGGACAAAAAAAGCCCAACTTTGCTGGGCCCGGCGCCCCTCTCCGCACTTGGGAGGAGAAGGGCTCCGAGTGGCAGCGGGGAAGCACGGCTTGGTCAAGCCCCCGCTCCCCTTAAGGACTGACTGCACTCTGCAGAGCGGGATCCCCTCCTCTCCCTTCCCCGGCTTTCCTCTGCGCAAAACCAATTAACCCCGAGCACTCGCCCTTCTGCGAGAGGCAAGGCGCGAGGTGCGGGAGCCAACAGGAGGCAAAGTTTGATAAATGAGCAGCTCCCGCAGTGACAGTTAACTATGGAGTGGAGGCACCCTCCGCGCCGTGATGGGCAGAAGTGCAGCAAAGAGGGACTCACCTGTCCGTTGTCCCCCCCACAGCAGCCGCGGAGGGGAAGGCGGGCAAGCGAAAGACGCAACCCCGCGCTCTTCTCCCGTCCTTCGGCCCCAGCGGCAGGGAGGATGCCGGCCTGAGGGCCCGCAGAGCGGCGGAGCCGCCCCGGGCCAGGCGGGCACTCCGTCAGCGGCGCAGGTGAACTGAGGCGGTCGCCGCCGCCGGAAAGCAACACGTTTGGCTCTGAACTTTGCAGCTCCAGTCACAAACAAACAAATACAGCCCAGGAAGGACCTCTCCCATCACATCCCAGCCTGCTCGGCAGCCGCTGCCTCTCTATTGGTGCCGAGGTTATTTATTTATTTGATTTGTCCCCCGTACCCCCCCTCTCCACACACACCTCCTCCACTTCCCTTTCACTTCCCCTTCCCTCCCTCCTCCCTGGCATTCCCTCCCCTACCGCACACCGCCCAGCCAGCCTCTCTCCCTGCGCGCCGCGCAGCGTGGCTGCGATTGCTCTGCGGCCGGCGGCAGCGCCGGGTGCCGGGAGAGGGGCGGGCACGCTGCGGGAAGGCGGGAGCGGAGGCGGGCGGGAGCGGGGTAGCAGCCGCGCCGTTGCTGGGCGAGAGCGGCAGCGGGCGAGAGGTGCTCCTCAGACCCCCCGATCCCCTGCACCAGGGTGCGAGAGGGTGATCCGCGCCTTACCACTGCAGGGACAAGGCAGCTGGGCAGGGGGACGCTTGGTGATCGGATGCGGCAATGAGGGTGGATGGCTCATACCAGGCGGCTGCTGCGAGGAGCCCAGGGGTGGGGGTGTCCACGGCGGCGTTTTGCGGCAACCGCCCGTGGGGAGCCCTGGCGGCCGTGGTGCGGCAGGAGCGGGCTTCGCTGCGATGCGGCAGCGGCGGCGCCCGTGGGAGCGGGTTTCCGTGCACAGGAGAATATGCCTCTGGCTGTGTGTGCATAACGGCACGCTGGTGTGTATGTAATGCCTCTGTATGTGTGTTTACGTACGTGTGTCTCCGGTAACGTCGCATGAAGCTTATTTTCAAGGAGATTCCAGGCTCGCTAGCTGCAGTATACTTCATGTGCATCGCTGTTACATTTTGCTACATCTTACGTGTGAATACAGTAGAGCAAGCTTTACTTCACCTGTCTTATCTGCTGCTCTGTCTTTATTGCTTGCCGTTAGTGCCCTTTTCCTCCCTCGTCCCTCAAATCCACTTGCAACAGAACAACACTGTAGGTCTCGCGTAGGCCCAAGTACACCACTATGATTATCGTAAGGAAAGGCAATGTGAATTAAAAGGTGCAGAGGTGAGACTGCATGATGCATTCCCTTCACTGCTTCTGCATTATCTCTCCGAGCTCAGCTCTTCTTTGCAGCTGTCAGTGGAAAAAAACATTTCTGTCCCACAGTGGCTGGTTTTATCCCGCTGTACACACACATGACAGAATATTGACACTTTTGTCTTCTCTCCCATCCCCCTCCCTTTAAAAATTAGGGTTCAAATTAGATTTGCTAAGTTGGTACAAACTTCCAGATATTCTGATGGGGAGTGTTAATTGGTTGATTGTTTTTTTGTAAATAAAATTGCTACCCTTCTCCCTTGGTAGTTAATAGGCATTCTGGATGTTCTTTTACACTTCCAGGGGGAAAAAATACAGCACTACAATAAAGAAACAAGGAAATCACAAATGTGCTTAGAGAATAAACAGTTATTCAACAATATTGCTAGGGAATAAAGCATAAATTATATCCCCATTTCAGGTGACAAGAAGTAGAAATGTTAAGATTGCTTTTATCCTAAGTCGGTCAATGAATATGTGTAGATTTGTCATTTCAAACACAGGGTACAAATCTTTCTTTGTGCAGCAACTCTGTAATTCTACCTTTGTCAACTGAAGACCATAAACTAGAAAGATTAATGTACATTTTGTCTTCAGTAGTAAATCCTATTGTCAAATGGGGAGAATTTGTTATTTGAAGAATTGGATCAATAGTTAACTTTGTTTTGAAGCATTTATTTAAGAAGCTACTTGAAAAGAAGTAAGTTCATGCTCTTAACAACCTTAAAGAAATCTCTCAAAGGCAATTATTCTATTTGCCAATCTAGCGGTCACTGCCATGTAGCAACAAAAAGCATAAAAGCTAGATGTGGAAATCCCTTTGGGTTCAGGCAGTGCTTTCTCAATGGAAGAGGAACAGCAGGAAATTAAAAAGTGAAATGCACTTTAAAAAACTCTGAATGTTTTAAATACCTTGCTTTGAATAGGTGAAGTTCCATCTCTAACCAGTAAGCTTCAAGGACAATGAAATGCAAATGACAGATGTGTTCCATGCCTGAAAGACTGCCACCTGTTTTAGGTAATGTGTAGTGAGCAATAGTTAAGAAGTTCACTGTCTGATTGTTGCTTTACTCTGTAAACTCTCAGTGTCCACTAGGCATTTGTTCCGAAGAGCGCAGAGTGTCTTCCATGGGAATAAACTACTATATTTTTAAAATGTGGAAGATCAATGAAGATACTACTTTATTAATGATGGGCCTATAAACCCTCATTGATTTCGGTTAAATTTAGTTTGACACATTGTCACTCTTTGGAATTTCAGCTGTTTCACAGATCTTAAAAAGAAATTTATTTATTAGTAAAATGAGACTCTTTTATTCTTATATGGATTCTAAGAAAAGGAAGCACTATTTAAATATGGTAAAGCCCCTAACAAGACCTTTTATATACTAGCATGTTATAGCATGTTATATCTGCTTCTGTCAAAGTGAACTCCTTAGCCAGGTGCATTCATCTCAACAGGGCTTTGACTAAATCAAGCTAATAATGAATTTAGAGGCTACTTAATATATAGACTGTTCACCTGAGTTATGCAAGCAGGATATTATTCAGTGCTCTGGATTCATAGCTGAGAAATATACAAGAGAGCTAGGCATAAATAACTAAAATAAAGAGAACTAGGAGAAAGAAAATGTGTAAGAAAGGAAAAAGAGGAAATAAAGCTATGTTTTCTAAAATTCCATCTTGTGTTGTTTACTTGTCTTCTTTTGGCTTCTTTCATCATTTAAATCCTTGTGATCTCACACTGGCATTTTGGTGTTTTAAAGTATTTCAAAATGAGATTGCTACAAAACAAAAATGCAGCCCCCAGTGCCAACCACCAGCACCGATCCAGCAAAACTAGCTTTCTTTGTTGTAATATAATGGCCTGTTGTCTGTCTGGACTCTTAAAATCCTACTGCTAAGGGCTTAAATAGATGCTGATATTACAGGTAACTACTGATACACATCCTGTGTGGTATGTTGTACTTCAGAAATACATCTAATGATCTCAGTAGAAAATTAAAAATATGTTTTTATTTCCACATATTCAAATCCATCCATTCTGAGCAAGTTCTGTTTAAATATGAAGAGAGACAGTTCATCAGTAAGAAGTTTCTCCAGAACAAACACTGTTTTCTACCACTAGCCATTTATCTGCGCAGGGAGCTTTTTACCAAAAAAAAAGTGGATTTTTCTTCCACAGCTGAACAGGCAAGTTTCCACTCCAATTTCAGTTTCTTTTCAGGTTGCTGAAATGCTTTTGATCACAATTTAAAAATATGTCAGGCAATGCTGCAAGTAAACTAGCAAGAATATATCGGACAGTTTGAGGTTTAAAATTGTGTCAAAAATCGTGTGCTGGTGTGTGTTATAAAGAATTGAGAATTCTACATGAGTGCATGTTAAATTTATGGGTGGATAGCATTTAATATATTACAAAAAATTACCTAATTATTGCAGTCTTGTGAATATTAAATGAATAGGTTTTTCGGCTAACCAGGATTCGGAATATTATACCACTTTAAGCATTTCAAAAGCAAGAAAATATAGGAATTCTCTGTTTTTTCAGATCAAATAAGCAAAATGTTACATGGTGCGGAGGGACATGGTTTAGTGGTGACCTAGCAGTGTTGGGTTACCAGGTGGACTTGGTGATCTTAAAGGTCTCTTCCAACCAAAATGATTCTATGATTTACGTTAACCTCTTCAATGGCTACTAGAGAATTCAGTCTTTGGCCTGTTATCTAGTTCTGTAAACAAAGATGAATATATCTAAAACTGATTAGGTGAAGTGTGCCAATGATGCGTATTTTAAAAGAAATGCATGTCAGTAAGCAGATCTGGAAAAGGGGGACACCATCATAAAAACTGGAAAAGAAAAAGAAAAATGTAGCCTTTTAATAAAATGTTAATGCTCTCAGGTTACTGTTTTGGTGGAAGATTATTTTCTTCCCTGTGAAGTAAACCTTTAAGTTGAGGTGATATGAAAACATCTGAATAAGTTCTGGGTCTGACCAGTGTTTACTTTTCCTGTTTGGTTGGGGGAATATTATTTCTTCTAAGGAAATACAACCACAGATGAGGCCGATGACTTCTAGATAAAAAGAGCAGCTGCCTTTGGTAATGGGAGATGTCTACAGTCTTTTTCTATCCTGGTTACTAAGAAGATCTGCATCTTCTGACCTCATCACAGTCTAACAACTTCCTGAACAGGGGCAGCAGAGGGAAGGTGCTGATTCCTTCTCTTTAGTAACCAAAAATAGGATACAAGAAAATGGAATGAACCTGTGTTAAGGGAAGTTCAGATTAGACATTAGAAAAAAATTCTTCCCTGAGAGGGTAGTAGGTCACTGGAATAGGCTCCTCTGGGAAGTGTTCACAGGACCAAGGCTGTCATAGTTTGAGGAACATCTGGATGATATGGTTAATTTAAAGTCATATGGTTAATTTACATAGTCCTACAAGGAGCAGGTCTCCTGTGGTCCCTGGTGCAATAACTGTGCCCACAGCAGAGGGAGCATTAAACTCATTGCCCA
>VWZO01000563.1:80846-110218 GCA_013396975.1 Bucco capensis | reverse complement strand
CGAAGCCTAGCCACGATGACGATGACAAGGAGCAGGGAGTTGGACTTGAGCCCTATGGGTCTTTTCCAACTTGAGACACTCTATGATTCTGCTCTATGAAAGATAGGGATCTCTCTCGGCTGTTATCATTACTGTTGTGGCCCCATGTCACCTGTGTTCCTCAGCAGCCAGGAAAAGCTTCTTCATCCTTGTCAGATGCATTGGTATATTTTTAAAGGGAGCTGAAAGGAGTACTTGAAGATGCTTCAATACCATTCACTGGGGCGATATGTTGTAATTGTCATGATTCTCTGGCATTTGTCCAGAGAATAGCTCTGTCCAGGTCAGAGCTGAACCAGAAAGTTTCCAAAGTGATATGTTTACGAGCTGCAAAACATGTCACAATTGCTGAAGTTGAAACTGATGTGAGCTGCATTAGAAATGTTCTACTGGGCCTGAGCAATGCGGTTTTCCTTATTTGGAGCAAATTAATGCTTAAAATCCTCTCTGTAATAGAACATGGGGGTTTTTTTTCCTCTGTTTTGATTTTTGTTTGGTTTTGGGAATCAAATGTATTAAGTAATTTCTGTCATGACTTGCCTCTAATTGGGCAGTCATGCATAACAGGCAGATAGTTATACTCTTTCTTGCCAGTTGAGCCTTTTCCACCATACATTGGATTTTAAAAATATTTGGTACTATAAATGTTCAGAATAACTGTATATTCTCCTAATGGTACTTTTTATTCAGCTCTTGGGTACTTACTTCTGGCCATGTAAGTATTGGCATAAAGTTATGCACCCTATTAAGCAAGGCACAAATACTGTTTTGTACCTGGCAAGATTGTTATAAAGGTCTAAAAGAAGATAAAGATAACCTTTCTAGTTTCTGGAATAGGGAAATAATGAGAAGTGAAAGACATTTGCTACAATTTCCAGGTTAATCAATACAATACAATACAATACAATAGGACATGGTGGATGCTGACAATTGTAACTGTGCTTAAATGTTCTTAGGAAGAAGAATATAGAGAAAGGTATAAAAATATAGACAACATATTTGACTAGAGCTCTGTTTTGAACATTGTACTGTCAGATGTTGGGAGAGTTTTGAAGGAAATCACCACTCTATGCTTGTCTATGCCTAGACATTACCTTACATGGCCACCAGCTTTTTTACAATGGAGGCTATTGGCATCTTTGATTTGTTCCAGTCTGTCTTCTCTTACATGGTTTTTGAACCTCTTCTATAGTTCATACTGAAATAAATCATGCTATTTAGTTGTAATGGTCCTACGTAGTGTTTTATAATAATATACACATTTAACACACACACACACACACCCCCCACTTAGAAAAAGTTAGCTGCAAGGCTTCACAGGTTTATGAACTTGTGAAATCAAGAAATTGCAATGGGAAGTGCAATAGTAAGAACTGATGTTAACAAGGAACATGTAAAGATGAAAGCTCATATATAATAGAGACATTGGAAAGAGAACTTAACTGTTAAAATTACTTGTCTGAGGTAATACATTCCATAAGTGGAATTTTGATAAGTGATCACCATTTGGCATTTATAGGTGGAAAAGGAAATGTTAGGGTTTCTAAAACTTTTCAAATAGAAGTTAGAATATTACTTTTAGTTTGTTTGGTTTTTTTTTTGCCTACCGAAATTGTTGTACCTACTGGCTTCATATCAAGGAATTAAAACACTTGTTACACTTTTTCACATTCAGCAATTGTGACTTGAAACTGATAAGCTTTTTAGAGTTGTGGTCTTTATTGCTCCAGTGTGTGCAGCCAAATAGGTGCTAAACTGTTTGCAGAACTATATATCTACACAGGACCCATGTACATAGTGAAGTTTTAAAAAACTAGATTGCTGCAGACTGTAAGGTTCATAATGTTGATATTTAAAACCTGCTTGGTTTTCAATTTTTATTAATCCCTTCCATGCACTTGGATTTCCTACTCTTCAGACAATATACAAGCTCATTTTTTTACCCGAAATTTGATACTTAGACAATTTGTTTATAGCTATGGGGGTGAGGGGGGGAAGAGATGACTAGAATATTTACTCTTATAAACCTAAAATATATGATTTTTAAAACATTTAAATAGAAATTTACAGTTGCCTAGAGACCAGTGGTTTTAAGTTGCTTGGACTTACTGTTAGTAAACAGAGGAATATCCTCAGCAATAATATGGAGAACTAATTCATCAAAGAGGCTATTTTCTCAAATATGCAAATCATGTTCTGAATGACATTCTTCAGAAATAAAAAAATTAGTACATATGAGCTTGTGAAAGAAAGATAAATTAAAAGAGGAAGCATAGTAGCTAACCAAATAGCCACTATACCATGCTGAGAAAGGCAACCTCTAAAAACCAACTTTATTTGGTGACAATATGAGGAAATCAGTTAGGGAAAAAAAAAGTATGTTAATATCACAGTGTAAAAAGTGGGAAGACAAATATAATTTTATATGAACTAGAAGCTATAGTGGCAATGAGACCAAGGAACAATCCTTGGTTTAGCTAAGGACAATAGAATATGTATTACATTATATTAAGGGAAAAAAGGAATCTCTCCCTATATATATAAATGGCACCATTGAAAGTTCAAGAAAATCAAATTGCTAGTAATAACAGGAAAAAAAGTGTTCAATATCTATTTATTTTCTGTTTCTGGAAAGAAGTACAAGGAGTGCACTTTTATTCTCTAATGATGGTGAAGTATTTTTCCAAGCAATTAGTTTCTAAGGAAAGCATTAAGCAGTGGTTTTATGAGGAATATTTGAAAGCAGCTGATTCAGATGAACTGAATTCATAAGTAGATATATACTCTCTTCATTTTAGAGGAATCTTGGAATACTCTAGAAACTCCTGGAAGCAGTGAATATAATATTAAAACTTAAAAAAATATAAAAGAGAAACCCAAGCAATGTGACCCATGTTGCAGTAGAGAAGCTAATAGAATGATGAGGTGGGTTTCTATACATAAAGGTTTGGAAGCTTTGAATATAGAGCATTACTGCTCAAATTCAAGGCAGAAGGGTTTTGGAAGATAAAGTATTGTTAAACAAATGTGTATTATTTCTTTGAGAATGTTAGAAGTTTGGCTGATAAATGTAAGTAAAGGTTTTGTACAGCTGCCAAGACCGCTGTATGCCTCAAAATTAGATATATACGTGACACTTGCAAAATTAATATTGTGCCCTAGAAAATAGTTATAAGTGAAAATAATTAAAAGGTCATAAAATAGATAGTTAATTCTATGTTGCACACACACAGAGTACCATTTTGCATTTAAAAGAGTTTTTATTTGTTATATGTAGAAACAAATAGTGGAAGAATAGAGATCAAATTGTTAACATGTACAGTATAGATAAAGATGATAAAAGAATAGTAGCTCCTTATGCCCAGACATTAAAATGAAGTTGAAAAGTAGAAAGCTTATAGAGAAGAGGACCTAAGTGACTGGAAACTGGAGAAAATCATAGAACAGTTACAGCTGGAAGAGACCTTGGAGATCATCAACTCCAGCCTTTGTCCTAGCCCTATCAACTTATTAAATGATGCTCCCCAATGCAACATCTAAAATGTCTAATACTGAGTATTTAAAGGGATTAGTTAGCTGATAAGAAAGTATCAGATACTTGTAAATATTTAAGTTTAATGGAGAAAGACTTCATTGCCAGCAGAACTCTTTAAAATGTATTTTTCATGATGAGATCAACTATAAGAACAGACTCCTATAAACAAGGAAAATTCTGCATTCTATCAGATACTCAAATAAAATCTACATCTGTCTTTTAATCAGGTGCAGAATATGCTTTAACCAAATAAAACATTTAAATCTAAGTCTGAGGCAAATATGAAGGTCTATGATATACCTCGTTATTTCTGTCCTTGAATACTCTGATCAATGTTATTTTTAAGTATACAATTGTTTTAAAATAAGTCTGTGTGAGTTGTATTTGTGGAACATTTTAACTCACGTTTTGTAGAACCAAATAAGCATATAACACACTTTTCCTGTACTGGTATGCATAACATATACATTTGCACCTCTTATTCCCCTTTCACCTTCTAATATTCCCTTAACTATATGTTAAAGAATGTAGAAGATTCTAAACCTTTCATCTGTATAAAACTGTTCAAAATTATGCCCATATATTCTAGTACTACATTAAAATAGGTACTAAATATTCTATTATTAGATTAGGATAGATAATAAATTATTTTATAGATTGTTAAAGTTTTAAATGCAGAGATTCTTTATTACATTTTGAAATTTTAGAGCAAGGACTTTTATTAGATAATTGTAATTTCCCTTTTAATAATATGACAGTAAAAATTACAGTATTAGCTAAGATGATCATTGTACGACTTTTTTTTCCCTTGCATTTTCCACCAGTGAGAAATATCATACTGGGTAGTTGCTTAGTAAGTTCCCCATAATGGACATTATTTATTTTGCTGATACCTCACCCTTGCTAATGAACTGCCAAAGATGCCCAATAGCCATCCATATGTAAATCAAAGTGTATTTGCACTGCATTTTCTAAATTCCTATTCTTCATACCACCCAGCTAAACAGTTTACCTGTCTTATTCAGTCTGAGATAACTAGCAGAAACCATATTTCTACCTAGACAGTCTTCTAGATGGAACTAAAGCTCTGACCTCCAGCCCCCATGGCTAACCTGCAATGCTTTGTGCTTTTATGTTTCCTTGTTTTAATACAACATAATCAGCCAATTTCCAAGCTTTGAACATTCATTTTCCAGTTTTATTGTCCATGAGTCTTATCAATGTGAAGTCTTGCTACCAGAAAGAAATCCTCACCAAGTTTGTTACGTAGTGATGTACTCACGATAACATCTTTCTAGACTAGTTTGTTTCATGTAAATTAGCGTGTCAGTTGGGAGAAGGAATTTCTGGTGGTGACCTATGAGGAAAACAAAGTGTTTTGCTCAGGACAATGGAAGGTGCATTTTTTTCTTCCCTGGATATACATGATTTTGTCATCTGCTGAGTTTCTTGCCAGTCCTGAGTATTGCTTGCCAGAGGATTCAGGTTGCTTATGCAAGCTCACCACTAAATAGATTACAAAATTGACACAAGTTTTTCCTTTTTTCAGTAATTGTGGTGTATATCATTATCCATTGTTACATATTACTGATTTTCTTCTCTTATGTATATTTATACTCTATCTGTATTTCTACTCTGTTTTTATATTATATAATATGGAAGTATATATTTAGCTCTCCTTAGTGGAAGATAATCCTGTTGTACTAGCAGTGTACAAGTTAGGTAGACATGCATAACTGGTTTTTAATATTTTTAATATATGATACCTTTTTAAAGCAATAATTTTTGACTGCTAGTATCCATGATTTTGGAGTCATAGCTAGCATAGGATAAGTAGATTTGGTACCCTGCAGCCTTTTTTGTTTTCCATTAACTACATTAGAGTTCACAGTTCAGCCAGAAGACCCAAGGCTCCAGCAGAACTTGTGACTATCTATATCTAGGCTTAATGAAGTAGAGTTTTTCAATTTATCTGTTTATTGCAGTATTTTCTTAGCACTATTGTTCAGAATCTTTGTACATGACTTATTCCATCTTCTGGAGAAAAGGGAGAAAATAAAGCATATGCTCACTTTTTGTAATGTTGTTGTCTTTTAAAATCCAGCCATACCACCAGTTCTTTCTTAACTTTTTTTCATCCTTTACTTAAATTTCCAAGAGCTGTTTATGTTTTTGTTTATTTAATTTTTGTAGACTACTTTGGAGTCCTCCTATTTTACATCTTACATTTTTAACCTGCCAGAAATTATGCTCCTTTCTAGGGAAGAAGTATTGAATAATACAAAAGAAAGATTGCATCTGTCACTGACAGAGGAAAATAGTATGGTTATGCCTTATAGCATATGGATCAGTATATTTTTTTCATTGATTTATTGTACTAAGGTATTCTTACTAAAAATTCAACAGTTTTCTAAACTTGGTTCAGATCAAGTGGGGAATATCCTTCTTAATATGACCTTTTCCAGGATATATCTGAGGAAGTTTTGATTCAAATTCCACCCACTTTACTAAGTCAGCTTCACTTTGCAGTTTTTATACATAGAGAAGAGTAAAAGAGTGTGTTAAATTCATCTTTACTTTCATTAAGGTAATATTATCCATAGAGTATCATTATACTAAAATGTATAAGGTACCTTAAGAGCTTGTGTGCAAATCTGATCTTTCCAAAATTGTCCATAGATGATATGGACTGAGATTTTAAAGCTTTTTTGGAAAATTTCAGAAAAAAACAAAAATGAAAAATATCTACCAGATACATAAAAAACCTTGTGAGATATTTCCTATTTCAATAGAAAATTGAATTTGAGTCTCCTGTTCATGAGTAACAATACCTGTTAGCCAGTAACATCATTACTTTTCCTCATTTGTGGGATAGGTATATATAATTTCTGTTTCATCTTCCCTCCATCAGTTTCTTTCTCCATCAATTCCTGTGTACATATGTCTTTTCTATTGAGCTATTCTCTATCTGTAGACAGTGCTCAATGTGCAGGAAAATGGAGATTGAAGAACATTTTAGTAAAGTTCAGAGGAAAGTGGAAGTTCTGGAAAATATCAACATAATATAGCTCATACTTAAGGATTGTGCCTTGTAGACAATAAGAAATATATAGGACCTGATATATTATTTAGAATCAAGGAACATCACACAAAGAACTTAATTTATTAAATAGAATTAATGAATTGCTTAAAATATATATATATTCAGACTAAGGCAAACATTCTATTGTCACAGAAATGTGCAGAGGAAGAAGAACTCTGACAACTGTATAACAGTTCTAAAGCAGAAGCCATTTATTGCCAAGTTTCTACTGATTATATACAATGTTTACAAGATACAAGGGACGACAATTAAAATTATTTTAAAAATTAATAAAACCATTAGCCTAGTCTTAATAAGTAATTGTATTCATCCAGTGATTTCCCCATCCTGATAATAATGAATTTAGCCACCCAAAACCATCAGATTCTTTTAATTTATTAACTCCATCTTTTAAGGCCTGAATAGCCTTGTGTATGGATTCAGAATGATCAGAAAGATTCACACAACACATTCCTTCTAAGTCTTCACACCCATGACTACGTGCTAACAACAAAAAATCAATAGCAGCTCTATTCTGTAAAGGAGCATGTATAACAGAGTCTACATCTAATAACAAATTGCTTAATGCGGCAGAAGTTGCATTAGCTTGTCTTGCTAACCAACACCCTAATTTGTTTAAGTTACTTAAAGCTTTGGCAGCAGCTGCTATTTCTTATAAGCTAAGCATAATAATGATCATTACTTGGAAGGAGAAACCCATGGCTTCACCCATTTGGAGGGTACCCACTTTGTTCCAATACCTGTAATGACACAAGCATATCCTCATCCCCATGTTATTAATTGATAAGAACCTTCCCATTTCCCTGTTTCAATATTCCAAACCTGAACTAGTACATTGTAATTTATATTACATAGATCTCCAGACATACCTTGCATATGTTTAATGAGAGGAGGTACTGTATCTGTATCTGTCAGTCGCAAAAAATTTAAAACATATACCACTTTTTGTATTTTGTCTTGTGGCGTAATTTCATCACCCATTCCCCCTTTCTGTTTTTGTAATTGGCGCTTAATAGTTTGATTCATACACTCTACAATAGCTTCTCCAGTGGGGGAATGAGGAATGCCAGTAGTATGGGTGATACCCCACAAGGTCATAAAATTCTGAGTATTTTTTGCCATATATCCAGGGCCATTATCTGTTTTGATTTGTTTAGGAATAATGAGTGTTACAAATACTGCACGTAGATGCCAAATTACATGCTGACTTGATTCTCCAGTTCGCACAGTACTCCAAACTGCCATGAAAAAACAATCCACTGATACGTGGACATATTTTAAACGGCAAATTCCAGAATATATGTCACATCCATTTGCCAAAGCTGTAGAGAATGTAAGACTCATGTTGCAGTAGACACAACATCATAGCCCCCAGGTGCTGATATCCTTCTGCAGAATACACTTCTGGCAGAATTACCACTGCAATTGAAGGGTTAACTAGAGACTGACAGGTACTACACATTTGTACTATTGCTTTAGCTTCTTGCAAGGAAAGATGAAACTGGTAAGAAAACAGTGACTCCTTAGTACAATGTTTGATTAAAGCCCTTTCCATTCTATTCACCACCCCTACTACATACATAGAATCAGAAATAACTTCCAAGTTTGAAACACCTCAATCATGGCAGCTAATTCAAATGTCTGTACTGAAATATGATTTTTTGTTTGAACAATTTTATTGTGCCATTTATTGACTTGCTTCCAAACAACAGCTGCCTTTTTGGATCTACTGCCTCCATCTGTAAATATTGTAATTTCTGAACTTCCTCTTTTACCAATTGTATACTGTGAATGGGTTCATTTATTAAGCAATTATGCATTATACCAATCTTATATACTTTTCTACATCGTTAGATGACTACTACAAAAGCAGTCTTGTGCACCTACAAGATTGAGCTACTGCAAAACTAGTCAGAAAAAACAACTTGTTTATTAATTGCTTTCTGTTTTCCAACCTTCATTGAATCTGTTCACATAACGTCCAAGGTCCAAGATATTTTCCCTCTCAAGCACCTGTCAAAAACACTCTCTTCTTCACACGAACACTTACTTGAAATATATTCTACTGTTCTTAAACAAATTCTCTACTTCAATTCTCTCTTACAGAGCACTTTTCCCAAAATTATATTCCAATTCCCCTATATTTCCCTTCTTTTATGTTTATTTAAAAACAACATATTCTGTAAACCTTGGGGGTGGCCAGCTCCCAAGATCCAAATAATACTATTCTCATTTTTATTAAAGCAACATGTTGTATAAACCCCAAGAGTGGTCAGATCCAGATAACACATGTCCATAATTTAATATCTATGATCTTATGCTAATGATAAGAAGTTTATTTCAGAAAAAATCTGGTAAATTTGTTTAAAGTAATATTCAGCAAAGGTTAATTTGTTGCAATAGCAAGTACAAGCTACAGTAAAATTTTTTAAAATTCTAATTATTTGAGAGAGCATCCTTTCTGTTTTTGAAAAATGTCTTTAAGAGATCTCCATTATCCTGCAGGAGTGTTCAGTATACTGGTATCATGATGTACTCCTCAGTGCTGAAATAATTTTGTGGTTTTTCTGCTACACATGCCAAAGTTCATCAGAATGTAGCCCTCTAGGGTTAAGTGCAGAGGGCATGGAGTCAGGAAATTACCTTGGAGATATCAAAGTGTACCATAGAGCAGAGGAGGACTAACCATAGAGCAGGAGTTTAGCGAAGTAAGGATGACTTGGCAATATGCAAATGATAACCAATAGTGCATTATTATTGTTATATGTAACCAGTAGCAAAAAGACACATATGCTAGAGAAAAGCATATAAGAAGACACTTGTAGCTAAAAAAGAGACTTGACTAACTTGCTGCTTCACCATAAGAAGAAACCTGTCAGTGTCATTTGTCCGCCCCAACCGTGACAGTTAACATTGTCCTTTGCAGGCAGAAGAGCTACCTGCTGACAAGATGTACTGCTGTCCTTAGCTTGGTTAAGTGTAATTTGAAACTGTTTCTTTAAGGCTCTTGCATTCTGGTAAACAAATCCATGAGAGATACCTCATGAAAAAGATTAGAAACTGTTAAGTTTGTTGTTAGCAAATTGGCAACATTGCTTCTTTCCAGTATGGGTCCTGGATGTTCAGCATGGGACCTAGTATATATAAAATAATAATTCTCCACTTCTATATTTAAATTTGCCAAGTCCAGAGCACTGAACAACATTATTACAACTTGCTTCATCAGTACCATCCAGGCAATATCTCACACTATTACACTGCTTATTCCCATGGATGCAGTTCTTATCTTCACATCTAAACATTTCATCACTTCCCTCCTTACAATTAGGATTTCCATCACGGCACCACTTTATTTGTAGATGCATTCACTTGACTGCCACTTATCAAGCACACATTGACCAATATTCTCCAGAATTAACACCCTGCTTTACAAGCAAATGGGCTACCTGTTAGCAATCTAAAAAAAAAAAAATAATGTTTATTACAATTAATTTGATTACTTCTGTGAACCCTTGTTTGCATACCTCTGTCTCTTTAAAAGTAAGTTCTTGTAGAAGAAGCATCCCCGGCACAGAGCCGCTTCTAGCTGGGGGTGAGGGGGGTGTGGGTGAACAGTGTTTTGCTTCTGGTTTTGTCACCTCCAGGGTGGTGCAGTGGGAAGGTCTCAGCTACTCCAGGGGCTGGCTGTAGGCGGAGCAGGCTGGGTGGATCGAGGGCAGGTGCAACTCATGGATAGGCTAATGACATGATGTTAAACGATGTCAATATCTCAGAAGAAAAAAATGTTATTGCATTCCTGTGTGTGTATAACAGCATCCATGGTGCCAGAATGGAGTGGGGGGAGGGGCAGGTGACCGTTCCAGGGCTGCCAGCTAGCTGGCTCCTCCCCTCCCCTGGGCAGCTATCACACTCAGTGATCGGGCTCCAGGACCTCTCTGCCGCACGGTGGTTTCATCCCACTAATCCCTGCTTTCCAAAACTGTCTGTTATGGTGGTCCAGCCTCCCCAGCGGTAGCAAACAATCTGGCTATCTTTCAAATCGCTTTAAAAAATAGACTTTTTTGCTTGGTTGTAAACTTCTGCAGGACATCTGGCTTGCACTGCATAAGCAGCAAAATTTTTCAATACCTAACTCTATATCCCCTCACCTTAACACTTTCTGCTTGCAATCTCCCTTCTAGCCCTCAGCTCAGCCGCCTGCCCGTCCCAGAAGTGTAGACATGTTGTTTTGAAGTGTGGGGGGGGGTGGGGGTAGAGAGCAACTTTTCTTCTCCGGTTCGCTGGGACCTGGATCAAAAGAGTATTTTAACCAATCAAAGTTTTTACCCATTTTTTCCGATATTGGATCAAAGTTCAGCATAGCAGAAACCAAAGCAGTTGAAACTATTGGCTCTGGCAGCATCCCGTGCAGTCTCTCATGTGGTGGTGGCATGTCAGGTAGCATCTTGGGCAGCGCCTCACTGCATGTCTTGTTTGGCACCCTGCTGGGCCGCTTGCTTGGCACTTCACTTCGCTTTTCGGGTGGGGGCACGGAGGGTTTTTTTGCAGCTCGGAACAGGCTTTTAAATAAGATTTTTGACACGATTTTGCAGCACTCATTTTTCAAAACACATCAAAGAGCCTTATCTTTAAGAATATTGAGAATTTAGAAACAATACTGACTTGATGATCTTAGAGGTCTCTTCCAACCTTAATGATTCTGTGATTCTCCGTGAACTGAGGTTTGTTAGGGTGTTTCTTCTTTCACAGAGCAGGGAACACTACACAATGTATTGCATATTAAGAAGAAAAATCCCCAATACTTACAGGTATTAAGACATCTTCATCTTCCTCCTTTTCTTCTTACTCCTCCTTCTTCATGGAGTTCCTCCTCTAGGTGAAGAGGTTTATAATTCTTTATTAACATTTAGTTTATGTCTCACTTTCTCAATATGGTTTTCAGTGAGTCATTGTTTTTTCTTAATGATTAAGAATAAAAATTTATTTGAACATTTAGATTAAAGCAGAAAAAATGAAAAGGTAGCATTTTCTTGGTTCAGATTTTGGAGCACCTACAGAAAGTTAAGAAGAAAATGAAAGAAGTCATAGAGTAACTTTTGATAAAGGAAAAAAAGAAATAGACCACCGTGCTTAGATTTGAAAAAATTATAAAGATGAAGTATTAATTATATATGTAAGTGTTTTAGAAGCACATATATTTTGAGGCAAATGTTTGTAGACCTTCAGTTTAGATCTCTGCATCACAATGTAAGGCATCATGATAATTGCTTATCTGCTTTCTGTTGTCATCACTTTGCAGATTATAAGAAAGACTTTATTAGATTTTATTTTTCTGATTTAATACAATTTTTTTTAATGCATTCTTTTTTAATGTGATAGGTGGTTTTGTCCCTAGGTATCAACTCCCCTGCACTGACAAATTAATTATCTTCTTTCCTTACTGGAAAACATCAAAGAATAAGAAGGTCATTTTCTTTTTTTCTGAACCTCCCTAGGCAACGGAAGAACATTCCTAAACACTGCCTACTGAATGTGAGTTTTCTGTAACCACATCTTCTTTCTTTATATAAGCAGAGCTTCACATAAATTTACAGACAGCTGTTAGTTTAAATGAAATTTCAGAAGTTGTCAGAGAATATGGCTGGGGATGGAAGACTTGGAGAAAAAGATGTGTATTTTGTGTTATCGTGTAATGAAACTGCCTTCAATAACGTTAAGGAGAACAGGAAAACTTTCCTTTTGGGTGGAATTGGTTCTTCCCTGATTCCTTATTTTCATTTTTCATCTAATCCTTCCATCAGTGAAGTGTTGCCTCTTGTCTGCAAGAATGATAAGAAAAAATGAATATGTTGGCAAGTGAAAATATTTCCTTCAACTCAAAATATTTTGCCAGAAAACAAAATTCTAAAGAACAGGTACAGAAGATACAGTAATAAAAATCTGTTTGAATTTAATGTTTTCACCAACTGTGTGTTTGAGTTCAAATGGGAGTTTCTTTTGTTGATTTTATTTTTTGTTTACGAATTGACATCATAGTAAGGAATTCTCCTTGCTGTTTCAGTTCTGTTTCCAAGAGGGAGTATATGCAGAAAGAGTAAAGAAAATATTAGGGTTTGCTTCCAAACTGAAAAATGAAAGCTGTTTCCAAAGGTTTGTCTAAAATATCTCCCTTACATATCTTCTTTTTGGTAAATATTTTACAATTTGTATTGTCTTTGTGATGCTCTCTAGTCTAGAAAAAAAAAGTCAAGAGTATATACTTCCTCTGAAGATCTTTTATGTTTAGCAATTTTTCTTAAAATGTAGCTTCAACTTCAGGAAGCATTTTCTCCAAATATTTGAAGTCAGAATAGTGTCTTCTTTCAAACCAGGAAATATACAAATATATATAATAACAAACATTTTTAAATAACATCCTAGTTTTATAAACATCACAACCAGTAAACGCTCAGATTTGTACCTTTCAGTAAGATTTATCATGCATCTGATCAGTCAAGAATTATTCACCAGCTAATAAAGTGCAAAATGCCTTTCCTATAAAAAAGTATCAAAAATTGCAACAAACTGTTTTTATCTTTTTTGTGTAATTTAAGAAGTAAATTGCTTTAAAAGCAAAGATTGTTTTTATAAACTGTTTTTTCATCAGTTGATGTGTTTTTGTAATCCTGTTATTCAGCTGGTCAACATGAGTCAATACAAGCTAAAAAATGCAACAATTATCTTTTATTCAAAGTGTTGCAAAAATATGTTTAACACTGACATGAAACTGGGACCTAAGAATTCTATTTCTGGATGTTCTATTGATTTGCTGCATATTTTTGCATGTATAATGTTTCTGTTCTGCGATGGAAGCACCCCTGCTCCTTACATGCTCCTCACCTGGTTCTATTGACTGTTTGTGAAATGAAAGCTGTACTTTCTCTAACTTTTGAAAGCTGTAAAAGATAGAAATTCTGTCACCTATTGTGTTTCCTTTTATTTAATGTTTTGCAAATTGTCAAGTGCCATAGAGCACTACTCAAAGGCATCATGATGACTCTTAAGAAGTACTCCTCAAGTTCTGGATCTGGAACACTGAACAAATAGAAAATGATGAGATATACAATACTAAATATACCAATATTAATATTCAGAATTTCAATATGTCTTGTTTCTCATATAAAATTTCTCATATAAAGGAGTATTACATTTCTAAGTGGCTAAACTCCACTGAAATTAATAGGTCAAATTATAATTAAAAGTACTGCTGCAGAAACTGATTCCTTGCGAGGTTTTTCAGTTAGTCACTGAGCTGAAGTGACAATTTTTTTTCATGGCTAGGCTTCACGAACAAAGATCTGGGATCTGAAGTGAAGTGAGCTGAAGTGACAGCTCATGCAATAAAAGACAATTTAAGTAAAATTTAAAAAAGGAGAGCCATTAGACTTGAATATTACTGCATCACTTAGAAAAGAGATAGGAAGTAAACTTGAGTAAAAATTCTTTCTCATGAGGTGTCAGTGATCTAATCTTAGAAAACAATTACTTTATTCATTTAGACTATGGAAGTTTTCTCAGAAGCCTCAGAAGAAAGTGCATGGATTTTAGCTGATTTAATAGAAGGAACTGAAATCTTTAGTTTTTTAAAAGATTATATTATTCCTGCTTGCTTTGTAGCCATGAATATCAGGAGACAAGAGAGGTAGTATTGGCCTAGCTGATGGACGTATGGTATAGCAAAGCTCATTATCTTTGTTGTCCATAGCAGAAAGATTTAGCAGAATGATTTGGCATCTGGCTGATGGTCACTGGGACCCCTTGGGCTATCCCAGCAATTAAAAAAAACCCTACCACCCAGTCAGTAAGTAAGTCACATGGATGTCACAGGAAAGATATCATAGCAGAAGAGAGTACTTGCAGGTGTAGTGCTGTCATAGTTCGGGCAAAAGCAGGATTGATTCTGCTAAGTTGGTATTGGTTCTAGCTAAGGTTCTGTTAAAAATGATTGCATTTCTCTGAAAAGCTGGTAGTATGTTGTCAAAACAGTGCCAACTTCTAGTAGTTTAGGCCTAAATGTTTGGGTTACAGCTAAGGATCGGAATGTAAACCCTCTGTGATTCCACTGGGAAGTGAGGGGGGTGCAGGGTGAGAGCCTGCACCTATAGGGAAGGAACAGGCAAGACAGGTGACCCCAAACTGACCAACTGAGTATTCCATTTCATGCACGTCATGCTCAGTATAAATTTAAGGGACAGTTCCCTCTGCACTCTGTTCTTCACTTCCCTTGCAACTCTGCTTTGTGCCCAGCTTTGCTGCTTTTCACTTCTGAGTCCAGCCTTCAGGTTCCAGCTTCCCGCTCCCCAGAGTTCGACTATGGTAACACAGCGACTGGAAGGGAGAGCAGGAAGTTTGGATCTTGGTGCTAGCTCTTTATCTATATTTGGATATATATTTGTCTGCTATTACTGCTTTCATTAAAGTAGTTAACGTTATTTTGCCTTTTCCAATCCATAAGTCTTGTTATTTCACTCAAACCATAACAAGTGCACAGTCCAGGCTTCTGTGCAGCCTTTGTCCTTTGGAAGAACTACTGGGCTTTACTCCAAGCTGGCTGAAAGCACAGCAATACTTTCTCTTGCAATATCTTCAATGGACGCCCCAGTGAATGCAGAAGAAATTATTCAATTTCATTTGAGGAAAAGGGAAGGCTATGGCATTGTGATCAGAATATCATAATGAAACTTCAGAAAGGCATCTTAGGGCAATTAGAATCAGCTGGAATATACTGAATCTCCTGCCCTGTAAAGTGCCTTCTTATGCTCAGATTTGCACAGAACGCTCTCATTATGTCTCAAAGTATGTTGCAGTTAGCATTGACTATCTTGAAAGAAGGCACCAATAGATAATCATAGTCATCTGAGAGTTCAGCCATGCTGTCTAATCATTATCATAGCCAAATTTTTGGGATCAGGACATCAGTTTCAATATTTATTGTTATTTAAAGATTCTGCTGTTAGAAGCATGTAGTCATTCAATTTTCCAGAAAACTAGGGGCACAGTCTGTGAAATGAATTTCCCATGTAGAGAGAATAAATTATCTATGTCACATGAACATACTGGGGTGTTCTGAGAAGAAGTACCAGTGCATGTTTGCGGACTGATCTTCTCATGGGTATATGGTCAGCATGTAATATTTCAAATTAAGAGTTAGAATTGGCCATGTGGAAGCAGTTTCACAATGTGTCAGTATCTGAACGATGTCTAACTAGAAAAACATTATATAGGTTTGAGAAAATTTTGTTAAATGCAAAAATGTGAGTGCATGTGCTCATGCCGCTATGTTGGTTGGTTTGGTGCTTCCATTATCTTTTAAGTTCACAGAAAAAGTAAAGGGATAGTATGCACAAGGAAAGTCATCAATAGTAAATTGAATGCTATCGACTGAGTGAACTACCAATTCACAGTCATCAGCAAAAAGCAGCTCACTAATGAAGAAATCAGCCACACATGTCTGCAGACTGAACAACTTGCATCAGTAAGAAACTAAACAAATACAGCTCTGCCCATTGCACAAAGTGCTTCATTTTCACAACAGAGACAGGATGGAAAAGAGGATGGAAACCATTTATGATATTAAAGCAATCTTACCATTTTCACACTCTGTAACCATCATATTATTACAGAAGACTTAAATATGTCAGACACTAAATTTNCCCCCTGACTTCTCAGTAGAGCCACAGAAGTTGGGATTACACTTCTGCAACATATCTGAAACAGGTAGTAGCATAACACAAATGAGGCATAACGTGACATTCATTTTAATGCTTTTCATATTATTATCTGTTTAAACGACTGATACACGATCACACAAGTTGGTGATTCTGAAACTGTATTCCATGGTCCTTATCACATAATACTGTTGTCCCCCTGCCCCCCTCCAATTCTAACCTGAAGATAGCTGAAATACATTAGATACTTTTTCTAATAATACTTTACCAGATAGTCAGATCTTATATTTGTTGTCATTTCCAAATGTTTGTTGAACTGAGATGGCATATGTTGTGAGTAATGAGGGAAGAGGGAGGGATTAGAATATATTTTGTCAAGAAAAAGTGTTTGGAGGAACAGTGTAAATTTTCTAAGCTGGGTCACTGTCACTACAGCAATCACAGAAGGTGGACATCAGTATTGGGCACATACTCTGACTGTTGCAAAAGTTGCAGCTCATACCTCTGCTGGGTGATACCTGCGTAAGCATGCATCTCCTTCTGTGTTTCATGCTGCTGTCACTTAGGAAGAACAGTTATTCTGGAGCTCTGCAGGGGTATCATTTCTCCTTCTTCTTGAATGGGGGCAGTTTTGTGCTCTGTGTTATGTCTGTCCTCTGCTTTCTTCCTCTCCCCTCTCATTGGGAGAGTAGAGGCAGTGACTGTACTATGATGAAGTGTTTGGCTGTGCAATTAGCTGCTCTAATAGTCACTTCTGTCCCCTGGAGAAAAGCTAGTAAAGCAGATCCTGTGGGCTGGACTTGATCCATGGACTACCTGTAGAACCTGCAGAACTCATTAACATCAACTCTATTACTTATATTCTTGTAGATGTAAAGGTACATCTAATTTAATTTTAAATTTTATATTCCTTAATGAGACAGAGTGTGTTTCATAAAGAAATTACTTGCAATACATACAGCAGTTTTGTCAGGGCAAAATGATGTGTGCCTTAGACATAAAGTGCTTTCTATAGGACTTAGTGACATAAATATTTCTACTACTAGAGAAAGCTGTAAGAAAGCCCACCAGTAAAAATTGAAGAATATGCTAAATAAGATCTTAAACAAGGCTGTATTCAAAAATAATAAAGTTTGATGACTTAATTTATAAACTGCACAGAAAGCAAGGGCACAATGTTCGTATTAAGATTCTACTTACGTATGATTTATTATTTCTGAAGTCTGAAAGGCCAAATCCCAAAGACTTCAGTGGAAGAGATATGCAGGATTCTGGCAGAATTACACTCCAGAAGAGTAGTTAACTACTTTCTAAGCTCTTATAAAAAATATTAGAGAGTTAAATGCTCAGCTTGCAGTTGTAGCATTTAAACTCGAGCTTGGGAAATATAAATTCAGTAAACATCCTAGATAAGTTCTTTTCAGAAAACAAGTCTCATGCATTTTTATGTGCTTCTCTATTATTTAATATGCTACACCTTACTTAGACTTAGAGTTCTGACAGAAAATGAAAAATACAACTGAGATCGCTTTTAGATACACTTTGCCAAATATGATTTTACCCAGGTCATGTGTAGGGTGCCATCATTAGAGTTCTGTGCTAGAAATTTTGTTGTTATTTGTATTTTTTTCAGTTTTGTGCCCTTTGTTATGACCTTGGGCCTCAAACAGATCATTAAAAATTAAATTCCTTATTATAACCTGGCTTCATTTACCACTTTGATCAGAAACCACAATAAGTTCCTTAAGTGAATTTACCCATTAAATATTCTGGTAATGAGAAAGGAAAAGGCAAGTTGATTAACCTTAATATCAAAACAAAAGCTACAGAAATACCACCCAGAGGATGATAACACACATTTTATCTAACAAAAAGATAAAACTCCTTGCAATATGAAAATTCTGTTTTCCGGCTTATTAAGTGAATATCTTTAACAATTTAAAATAGGTATAATTTCCACTACTTCTTCCATGGCTAGTGCTCCTCTCCCATCAGCATGTGAACATTAGAGCATTATTTAAATTGTACCACAATAACTTGACTTCAAAGAAGGAGATAAAACTGTTTAAAATTGTAAAGATATTTTGCTAAATGTTATTAATTTCTCAGATTTTTAGCTACTGCTCAGTTTTACTATGTTGACTGATTTCTTGCTATCCAGCAATACTTAGAGATTTTATCTCATAGGAATTTGTTCACAGAAACATTGGGGAATGGGTGGTAGCACAAAAAAAATATCATGATTTGGCTTAGAACAGAACTAATTCTGTTCAGTGATTTTGCTTTTTAGCTAAGGCTCTGCTCAGTAACTTTACTTTCTGAAATTAACAGCATGCCTTTTTAGACAGTGTCTGCTTCTAGCAGTGATAAGACCTTATGTTTAGAGTTAGTACAAAGGATTGGTATGCAGGCTAAGGTCACTGCTAAATCTTGTGTACCACGTTTGGACATATAGAGTAAAAGGATGCATGTGAAGGGAGGAGCAGACAGGACAGGTGACCCTGAACTGACCAATACCATATTCTATTCCACGTACATCATATGTAGTATAAAGCTGAGGGAACATAACGGTCGATTTTTTTCTCTTCTTCAATGACTGGTGTCTGTTCTGTCTTGGAACCTGAGCCATGAGTTCTTGAATCTGGTTCCAGAATCCAGCCCCTAAATCTGGTTCCTGTCTGCTGCTGAGTCCAGTCTGGGACTTCTGTCACAGCATCAGTGGTGGCAGTGATGTAGTTGTCATCAGGGAGGGGTGGATTTGGCATTGGTTTTGTATATATTTTTACATAATTCATTTTGTTGTTACTGTTTTCATTAAAGTAGTTTTATTTTCCTTTCCCATTCATAAATCTCTCTCCCTTAGCCCCTTTCTATTTCCTGTGGGGTGAGAGGGAGTGGTAGGGTCTGTCACTCATTTATTGGCCAGCCCAGCCCTAACACTTGACAAACAAAAATATCTGTAATGTGGAAGCACAAATCTATTTAGTCTAGTCTCTTCTTTCTGACAGGGTCTAGAGGAAAGTATGAGAGTAGGAAAAAAATATATTGATACTTTTTCAGCATATTAACAGCTTTCTGTGACCTTTGGCACCACTAATCTTTCTCTTGCCTATATAACCAAATGATCTTAAACCAGAATATTTCTATATAAACAGAAGTTTTTGATTATTCATTAATCTCTTTTCATTAGTCTTCTTTTTTGTAAACTGCACTCAATCTGAAAGGAGATCAAATCTCTGCAACTTCAGTGACCAGTCACAAACCATGAATGATGAATAGCCCAACTAAGCAGATCACAGTTAAATTTTGGATTGCAAATGGTTCTGAGTGGTGAAAACACTCAGAAGAGGTGGAAAATAATTTGTAAGAGAAGGAATTCGCCAACAATGGCAATCAAAACTGTCGGAGGTCAGATTAATAAGCATGGACTCTGCATCTCAGGGTGTAACAGCAAAGACAACTTTATTAGCAATATTTACAATATATATAGATTAAAAGGCAGGAAGGTAACACAACACGGGTATTATGTTTACATGACACAAACAAACACAAACCAGCTTCAGCCACCATATAAGGAAAGTGAGCTGTTAAGGCCTTAATGGCTTAGACAAAAGCCAACATGTCTGCAACCTTGCCTTCTGCTTGTGTCTCAGTAATTTTCCATACAGCTACACAAAACCAGGAACCAGTCTGTCAAATACAATTTACACCTGGAAGCTTTTAAGAAACAATGATCAAAACCAAATCATTGAGAAAAACTTTGGGGAGAAACATGAAATAAACTTGTTCTTACAAATAATCCCTAATCTAGCTTCTGAAAAATGGAATTAAAATTAAAATCAGTAATACTTTTAAATAAATACAGGAAGATGAAACGTTTATTTTAGGATCTCAATCTAATAGGATAGCTACTACCCAAGGGGTGGCAAGCTTAGTGTTTGACAGGCGTAGCTGTTTCAAGTCTGGACTACCACACCTTGAGAAAATAAAGAGGGTTCAAAGCTTTTCTATCCCCACAGAGTGGTCTCAAAATAAGTTAAAGTAAATGGTGACTTGTAAACTTCCACTAAAATCCCTAAGCATACTCACATATGGCAAAGGGCTGGGAAAGGATTTTTTTTGCTATTATTACTCACTTGTTTTTTTCAGTCAAGAAGGGAATAAGATTTTTCCCTCTTTATCACACTTGGATAGTCACAATTATTTCTTTTGTAAGAATATATGTGATGGTGCAGATGACTCCTGGGCTGTATTACGGTGTCAACACCAGCCATTATGTTCTTGTTTAATTACAAAATAGAGTGGGACAACTTGGTACTTTCAAATCTTGTGGTTAAAACCTAGCTGGCAACTAGGCATCACACAGCCCTTCACTTACTCCTCCGACCCCACAGTGGCATGTGGAGGACAGCTGAGTAAAAAAAAAAGTAAAACTCATGGGTTTAGTTAAGAACAGTTTAATAACTAGCATAAATTAAAATAAAATGTAATAATAATAATAATGATAGTAATGAGAAGGAATTTAACAAAGAGAGAATGAGAAATAAAACCCAAGGAAAAAACAACAAGTGATGCACAATGCTGTTGCGCACCACCCACTGACTGATGATTAGGCAGTCCCTGAGCAGGATCCACAAAGCCTGGCCAGCTCCCCCTAGTTTATATACTGAGAATGATGTTTTGTGCTATGGAGTATCCCTTTGGCTAGTTCAGGTCGGCTGTCCTGACTATGCTTCCTCCATGCATCTTGGGATGGGAGTTGAAAAATCCTTCACTTAGGATAAACACTACTTCACAGCTTAGGCACAGTCTGAAAATCCCTTGTGGTCTCCTNAGCGTGGGTGGAGCCCTCCCTGGATCTTTGTTCGCGAAGCCTAGCCATGACGATGACGATGATGACTTCACAGCAATGAAAATATCAGAGTGTTATCAACGTTATTCCCACACTAAATTTTAAACATGGCACTGTACCAGCTACTAGGAAGAAAATTAACTCGATCCCAGCCAAAATTAGGACCCTGTCATTCAAATCTTTGTTTAGAACGTTAGAAGAAATGTTCAAGATGGAAGCAAAATATTTCATATATCTATTTGTTCTGTTTGTAAATCTCCTTACAATTGTCTGGAAAAATATTTTTTTCTTTAAAGTATATTGTGTTATAAAGGGTCTTTTTATCATATATTGTATAATAGTCCTTTTATAAAAAAAGTATAATACACATAAGTCTAACAAATTATTTAAGTTTAAAAATCAAAGCCATCTTGTGGATGGAGCTCATTAATAGTCAGCAGTCAGCTGATAATACAGAAGATTTAGAGTGCTCTGAATTTTTCTCTGGATGTTAATACTTGACTGAATTATTCAGTTTTGCAATCTACTATTCATATATATCTAAATCTATATCTATATCTATATCTATATCTATATCTATATATTTAAATGAAGAAATTTTCCTTGAAAAATCTCAGTGGCCTAAATCAATCTCTAATTTCTGTAAATAGCTTAAATATATTTCCACACACAGCATGTACACAGTATGCAGAAGAATTTTTATAATAAATCTATTAGAATCTTTCTTGTGCACAAATGCAGAGAATGGCAATATTTTTTATATGTTCATACTATTTATGATCACTGTTTTATGACGGATTTCCTACATGATGGCAATTATGAACACACTAGAATTTTCAGTCTTAGCCTTAATGTTTTATTACATAATTTCTATTCATAGCAATATCCTGATATATGTCAGTGATTTGAAATAAGCTTTAATCCATCATTAAAAAAATACACTGTTTGCATGTATATTTTATCTAATGTAATGTTTTTGAATGTGTTCTACATTCACTGTTAGTAGTAGATCACTCATTAAGGAAAAATTACTCAGTTTGAAATTCTCCAACCATCGCCATTCACAAGTTATTAGATGAAACTAAGTTTAAAATTAGGGACAAATTAAGGATAAGAAGAAATATCAAGTAAAAATCTGTTAAAAATCAGAGGATTAAAAATGAAGGTATAAATAAATACACAATAAAACTAATAGACATATGTGCATATGCATTTATATATTTACATATATAAAGCTATATGTTTACATTTATATTTTGTAATGACAAAGTAGGGATATGCTTTAAATATATAATCAAACTAATAAAAGGCTTATAAACGCATTCAATACTAAAAAAATGGTATAATACTAAAGAATGTGAAGTATTCTATGTGTGTATCTAAAGGAATCCCTTCCTTCTTTGTCATGGGATATATCTAGAACTGCCTTTATGATTTGTTCTGTATATTCAATATTAGCACTTGGGTTAACTTCCAGTAAACATATAACAGTTTGTAATGTCTCTGCTTCAGCTGATATTAAGGTATATGCTCACATGTAAGTGTATGTTCTGTCCATCCCAAATCAAAGCTCTGTGCCTTACATTTAGTACCTGAAAAGTTACTCTTGCTCAGATGCCATTAGTGTTCAAGGTCATTAAATAGGATTCTGATCTGATTTTAGAGATGTCATGCTACCTTCATTATACCATTTGTAAACCAATCAACTCTTTCATCTCCCTCTCCAGCCCTCATTTTATACAAGATTGAAATTGGTTTATTTCTTTTCATCCAGGAAGAGGAAGTAATCTGAAATTCTGTTCTGGTTAAACAAAACTGTACTCTTTTGGTATGAGGTTAGTACTTCATAGTTTTTGAAAGAAGTTTTTGAGAAAAAGGGGGGCCTCTGGCATTCTTGAAATTCCTCTGGATGTTCTTGAAGGTAGAGAGGGAGTGATAAGGGGGGAGGAGGTGTGTGATTAAAAGGGAGAAAGGGCCAAAAGCCATCTTTGAACTAACCACCTTATCTTTCTTTATTGTTTATCTCTTTCATACTGTTGTACCATTTAAATTTAGATAAAGCTGTTCTTAGAAATTCACTGTCTGCGTGCCTAGTGCTTCTGTTTTTGTTTATTGCTGTCCCCGTCTTATTGGGGAGAGGGGGTATTGTGGCAAAATCCTCTCAAAAGATTGTTCTTTTGACCCTAGCTTCTGGTCAAACCAGGACACATTTGAAAATTCTTTATACACAAAGGCCGCATTCACTTGACAGAGGGAGCATGCATTTCTAGCATATTGGGTTCTTTTGAAAAGGCCAATGGTTTGAAATCACATCAGGAAAGGATTAGGTCTATTGAGTCAAATTAGCTTCTGATTACTTTTCTTCTTGTGAAGACTACCCTGTTTTGTTGGACTATGTTCCTGCAATGCCATTCTGCTTATGAACACACTGAAGAACCAATGTCCTGTTAAGAGGCAGGTAGCTGAAGGGCTGATAACTTTTTGCTCTTTCTCTTCCTCTATCTATCATCTAATTAATCACCATTAACCATCAGAAGTCTATATGGAAGTGCCTTTATTACAGGCACAACAATAGTTACTTGCAGCTATTCTAACACCTGAAACTGTGGATCACAATTGTCTGACTTTACTGTGATTGTTATCTGTCGCGGTCGGGGTGGTCAAATACACTGCACAGGTTTCATCTTCGGTGAAGCAGCAAATTCAAGTCTCTTTATTAACTACAAGTGTCTTCTTATATACCTTTTCTCTAGCACAAATGTCTCTTTGCTACTGGTTACATATAACCATAACATGGTACCATTGGTTAGTATTTGCGTATTGCCAAGTCATCTCTGCTTTGCTACACCCCTGCTCTGTGCTGCATTTTACTATCTCCAAGGTCACTTCTGACTCCATAACATCCACAGTTATCTACAGTGTTGAGTCTTTCAAAATTATTCTGTCTGCTCCTTTCACCCATTTTGACACTTTTATTCTGAATCTTCTGTGAGACTGTGTGACTTCCTGCCATTTGCTGTTGCTATATGAAAAACATGAACATAGCTATGGCTTCTCCTTTCCCTATTATACTCAAAATCATACAACAGAATTTAATGGTGCAATTTTTGGCCAGTTCCTTTATGTGTTCTTTTTAAGCTTATCTATGATTGCCATGTACACTTAGTGGCAAAATACATCCAGAAAGATGTTAAATGTTTGAAAGACTACCATCATTATTCAGGAGAATCAAAATACCCTTGGGCAGAAAATAATAGATTATTCATGATTTGTATGTGATATTTTAATGGATGGAAAAGAATTTCAATGAGAGCCCTTTAACATGACACAAAAAACATTGATAGCTAAAGTGCTGGAGAGAACATTCAAATTTTTTTTTAAATAAGAAAAATATTGGCTTTGTTACTTTTCAAGGACAAAAACTTTTCAAGCGACCTTAAAGCAAAAATCATTAGGAGAGGTTTCAGGCTCTTGGAAAAACTTTCTTTCATTCTAGGAAGAAAATTTCATTTAGTCTCAAAAGCAGAACATGGGTTCTTTTACAGTGGAGTTACTTAAACAGGGCTTCTAAAGATTAGCCTGAAATATTGCATAACTGAATGGAGCTCATTCTTCCTTACAAAAACAGAGCTCCAGTCATTTAACACAAATAAAGTATATCACTTTCACTATAATTCAGTTTCTAATTCAGCAAAACATTTAATATAATAATATAATTTAAATATATATAAAATATATATATAAATAATATAATTTAATATAATAAAAAAGATATGCTGTAAATTAAATCTAAAAACACATCATTGCCAAAGAACATACTTTCAAGTTCATGATTTTACTCACCTTTTTTTTTTTTTCTAGCTTTGGGAAAATTTTTGGTATATCTCTCATTTACACAGAAATTAAGATGTTTGCTATCCCTGGTGCAATTTTGCGTAACAACAGTTCAGATGATCTCCAGTTCAATTTAAGTGAAGGAAAAGAATTTTCACAGTGTAACACAATTTTTGCAGCTTTTCTGTTTGCTTGTTTATTTTTAATTGGCCACCACAAAAAGAACTTGGAGTAGAAAGCTGAAATTTTGTGAAATATTTGTGAAATATTAAACCTCACTGATTTTTTTATGTTTCTGCAAAGTACCATGTTTTGTAGATTGGACTTCTTAGAATGAGAGCTTGGTTTAGGCAAAACTTCTAGTTCAAAGACAGCAGGGATTAAAGCAGTAATAGACATCATCTGTAAGCAATATTGTAGGAGTCACAGCAGTTTCATAGAGCATAAATGTGTGTTGTTCCAAACTCCCCTGAAGAATTTGAAAACATCACACTTTTGGCTTTGATCTATAAGAAACTACCCATTCACTCTGTTTGGACTGTGTGGCTGAGGGTGGGCAGCTGAGATTTGTGCATTAGAGTGCATGGATTTATATGTAGTGGTCTGCCCCTTCCCTTCTAATAATAATAATAATCACAGAATCATTTGGTTGGAAGGGACCTCTGGAGGTCATCTAGTCCAACCCACCAGCAGTGGGCAGGGACATCCCTGTCTAGACCAGGTTGCCCAGAGCCCTGTCAAGCCTCACCTTGAATGCCTCCAGGGATGGGGCCCCAGCCACCACCCTGGGCAACCTGTTCCGGTGTTCCACCACCCTTGTGGTAAGGAACTTCTTTCTAATATCAAGTCTAAATTGACTCATCTCCAACTTAAAACCATTGTCCCTTGTCCTTTCACTACAGGCCTTTGTAAATAGGTCATCTCCAGCCTTCTTGTAAGTTCCTTTCAGGTACTGGAAAGTCACTAGTTGGTCACCCGGAAATCTTCTCTTCTCCAGGCTGAACAATCCCAGCTCCTTCAGCCTGTCCTCATAGGAGAGGTGTTCCAGCCCCTTGATCATTTCTGTGGCTCTTCTCTGGACCTGCTCCATCAGGTCCATGTCCTTCCTGTATTGAGGGCTCCAGAACTGGGCAAAGTATTCCAGGTGAGGTCTCATTAGACCAGCGTAAAGTGGCAGAATCACCTCTCTGGATCTGCTGGCCACGCTTCTCTTGCTGCAGCCCAGGATGCGATTAGTCTTCTGGGCTGCCAGTATGCACTGTTTGCTCATGGCCAGCTTCTCATCCACCAGCCCCCCCAAGTCCTTTTCTGCAGGGCTGCTCTCCATCATCTCATCCCCTAGCCTGTATTGATAGTGGGGATTGTTCCAACCCAGGTGTAGGACCCTGTACTTGGTCTTGTTGAAGCTCATGAGGTTCACCTGGCCTCTTATGAGGATAGATGCAAACACATATTCAGGACAATAAGGAACTAATGCAAAAAGATTCCAGGATGTAGATTAGCTCCATAAAAATGCTATTAAAAATTCTTTACCATGGAAGAAGTAGTTTTGCACATTTTAATGACAAGGGAACAGTGGTTTCATAAACTCCTACTCACAATGCTATGTAGGAGATGGTTTGTATTCCTAGAAGAATAGAAATCTCATCCTTGCACTGACTTCTCTGTGACCTTGTGGCTGCCAGGTATTTAAGAAGTCAATCAACAAATGAAGTTAGTATGAATTTCTGTAGGGAGATGAGATGTTTGCTTAAGAAATGAGAAAAATAAAGCCCCTTCCACATAAATAGAAATTTTATCTTTTTAAAATTTTTTTTAATTATTTTTTTTTAGTTCCAGTACTTTTCTTAGTCAGTCTCAGAGTTTTAGTGACTTGAATGCTTGGTGTTGTGGCAGCACAGCTATGGCCTAATATTCAGCCCATGAGGCAGAAGAGTTCTGAAGCTGAGCCTGGAAGATTGCTGTGCAAATTAATCTGACTTGGTCAACATTTTTTTTTTGTCATATGAAACACTGAAAGTTTTTTTGCATTAGTCTTACCCTTTTAATTTTGGCACTGTTTTACCTTTTCTTTTTCCTATGTATATACTATAATAACATTTAAATCTATTTATTTTTCCATTGTGAAAATTTACTTCAGTTTCATCCTCCACCTTTATTGCCTATTCTTCTCCCCCCTCAACTTAACTTCTCCTTTTCCTGTTCCTCCTAAAAGTGGACTCATGTAAAAATAAACATATATATATGTTTATAGGTATATATGTATTAACATAGTGATTTATTCATTATACTGAAGTCACTTTGCAAACTCTCTTTTTATCTTACCTCTACAAACATAGTTTTGATTGTGAAGCTATCATGTGCAACAGATTGGTATTTGTGCTGCATTGTTTTATGGGTATCCTGTATGTTAAATTTTAAGTAATTTAGGAGTGTAGATATTATGTGCAGATCTTTGATTATTTCACATTGGAAAGCTGGCAATACTTACACATTAAGTGGGCACATTATGCTATAATAAAAGGGGATATATTGTAAAGTCAAGGGTTAAATTAAGTAGGAATATTGGAATAGTTTTTGTGGCAAAATCTTTGGTAGTAGAAGCATGTGATTACAATATGTTTGTTTATCAGCCAGGAGGAAAAAATATGCCTCAATATGCTAGCAGCTGTAGCTAGAGTATTTGGAAAGCAACTGTTGGTATAGATAGAATTTTAATATGCTGCTTTTCTCAGACTTCTTAGTGAAAACCTTCCAAGGGGTTTCAGCTGAATTTCAAAGGCTTTTTCAGATCTGATAGCAGTAGAAGATATTTAATTATTTTTATGTCTGAATTTCTGCAGATTTAAAACAAGTAAATTATAAAACTAGCATGTTAAACCCTCAAACTTGATGTAACTTTGGCTCCAGTTCTCCTACCTGTTGCTTCATATGCATTAGATGGATATTCCTATTGACAGAGCAGGATGTTGGTTATTAATAAAACATTACTTCTTAAAAGTCTTCTGAAACAAATGATAAAATGTAATTATTAAAAAGCTTTTCCTAGTCAGATACAAATTTCTAATTTGAATAATTCCATATGGACAATGTCTGTCACGATTTTGAGCAAATTTATTTAAAACTCTTGCATCTGGGGATAAATGTGTTCCCTCTTACATATTACTCACAGCAAAGTCACTAACATTCCTTGGATCTTCAGATAAAAATCTCTCCTCTGTGATTGACTTACCATTTAATTCAGTGATGTGCTCCTACACTGAGATAAATAGAGTGAAATATAGGGAAATGATCAAAACCAGAGAAGTATACTACTCTAGTCATTTGGGAGCAAACTCTTTTCTCCTTTAAGTCCAGTGACATAAGTGCTGTTAAGCTAGCAATGAGTTTAATCCTTTTTGTTTAATTTGATTAATACATTGTGTATAAAATCTGAAAAATGGTAAGTGGTATTCATAGTTGTCATTGTTTATTTTCGCACATAAAAAAAGCTCAGTTGTGAAGATCTGTTTAATAAAGTCATGCTTGTTCTGAAAATTGCTTGTAAAAGTGAAGTAGGGAAAGAATTTAGTGGTGTTTAATCTAGAAAAAAAAAAAAGTGTTTGTGAACACTCTAGAAACAGACTCTGTGAATGTGACCCCACAAGAGCAGACAAATCTGTGTCAAAGTGAAACAAGTTTCAGCAAAACCCCCATGTTTAGAGTCTTCCCCTTCTTTTAGAAAAAATTTCTGCTTCAGATGTTCTTTCCTATTATAGTTTGTCTTGTATAGGTGACCTCTGTACATATGTTGGGGATGTATAAGCTGTTTTGGGAAACTGCCAGCATGATTGAGCTGTAAACCGATCAACAATAATGTAGTTGAAACTCAGGTCAGCACTGTTTATATCATACGTTCTGTGGACTCTCCTTTCTGTTTCCTTTTATTCTTGGTGGGTATGAGGAGCAGGCTGAAAGAGCATCCATGGTAGAACTGATAAAGCTGAAGATCAGTGGGAAACTCCTACTCTTCCCCTCTAGATAAAGTAATCACAGTAATCACGCCGCGAGACAGAGCAGCAAGCTGCGCTGAGAGAGCATTCATCCCGATTGAGGAGAGCCGGGGGGAGAGTTTTAGACCTGCTGTGCAGGGGGGTTGCTGATGGCAGCACTACCTGAACAGCCCGAGCTGCGGCAGAACCAGGAAGTCCACGCCAGCCAATCAAGGTGAGGAGTGGGTGGAGCAGGGAGCGCCGCGGCGGTTCAAAAGCCGTGTGGCCTTTGGGCAGTGCAGAGGGGAAAAAAAGATTTTTTTTTTTTTTT
>VWZO01000563.1:67815-78122 GCA_013396975.1 Bucco capensis | reverse complement strand
AGGCTGAGACAGTTGGGATTGTTCAGCCTGGAAAAGAGAAGGCTTCGAGGGGATCTTATAGCAGTTTTCCAGTACCTAAAGGGGGATTATAGGACAGAAGGGGAGAGACTTTTTAAGCAGTCAGACTGTGATAGGACAAGGGGGAATGGTTATAAGCTGAAGGAGGGGAAAATTTAGATTGGAGATTAGAAGGAAGTTCTTTCCCCAGAGAGTGGTTAGGCACTGGCACAGGTTGCCCAGAGAGGTTGTGGATGCCCCATCCCTGGCAGTGTTCAAGGCCAGGCTGGATGTGGCCCTGGGTGACCTGGTCTAGTGGTTGGCATCCCTGCTCAGTGCGGGGAGGTTGGAACTAGATGATCTTTAGGGTCCCTTCCGACCTGGCCATTCTATGAAATTAGAGGGAACATGTTTCTTTACTTGCATGAGGAGATAGAGTGGGATCAACACAGTAAAGTATAGTTTATTGAAGGATGAACTACTTATTTTGTGGGTGTTTTTTTATTCACAGTACTTCTGTGACATCAAGAAGGATGGGCCTTATTTCTATGTCAGAGCAACAGAGACAGAGATGCATGCCTGGGGAAACGAAAGGAGTTTGTGAATAGCAGTTCCAGATTTTCAAACTCATTTCAGTATTTTAATCATTAAATCATTTTCCTCTCTTCCCCACTGATGCATTTCTGAAACGTATTTTATCAGTAAAGGATCATTTGCAGACTTAACAATAGTGAACATATCAGGTGAAACATTTTAACTATGGGTTTTTAATTTCACATCAGTAAGTGGTGCTACAGGAAAGAACCTACTTCAAAAAGATAAAGCTTGCTTATATCTTCCAATAATTGAACAAATGGCTGACATGGCTTTTGCTTACTTTTTATATCATTATAATTAATTATTAATTATAATAATTATGTGGACAGATAATCACAAAGAAAGAACTAAATTGAAAGAAGATCTGAAGTATCTATGTGTGCTTACTGCAATGAATCATCATTATGTGCTCTCTGTAAAACCCCATGTGATGTTAAGTTGCTAGTGCCAGCAAGTTTTATTACAAATATTACTTTTATAAAATATCTAATCCACTAGCTTCTGTACCAGTTCAAAGAGTTATGGTATGGATATGTATATTATGCATGTTATGCAACTCAATATATTTATCAAGGCAGTAATAATATATTTGAATTCATCTTAACACAGAGCAGGCAGAACAATAATATAAGTATCTGTCTTCCAGTTCACAGAGCTCAAATGAGAGTAAAAGTGATACATTGCAGATTACTAGACACATCATTTTCACCTCAAAATTTCTACGTGAATAAAATAAGCCCTGTAAAAATTCAGTCCCTGTAAAAAAATGAACTTTAATCATCCAGGAAATACCCACTTAGCTGTATCTTTGTGGGTAAAAAGAGTGTAATAAAACATTATGATCTTAAACATAATGAAGACACCTAAGTTGGGAAAATACCTTTAAATGCTACTGAATATACACATAACATGTAACACCTTTGCAGTAATAAACACTACTAAAAAAATAGTTTCTTTGAGGTCCTCCCATTTACTTTGAATTTTTTATTTTATATGAAAAAACATCTCATATACAGTTAATGCCAAAGTAATCACAACATCGAGAGAGTACTATCTCACTAGATCTTCTGGCCAGGACAGGTTGATTTAAGTATTAAACTTCATCAATAGTTTAGCCACATTTCAGAATTGCAGTGTCTATTGGGAATGTTTATTTAGTACTCATTGTTAAGACACTGCTGCTGACAATCCACCTTCCTAAAGTCTGGTTAAATATCTAGCTCATATCTTCTTATCCATTCCTAAATGTCTTCTTTAAGGAAAAGTTTCCAGTTTCCAGTTCAGTTTTCCAAATTTTACACTGCAGTTATGCACATTCTTTTAAGACATAGCTCTCTTTTTGGATTAAAAAAAATAAATTTTATCATTTACTTTATATGTATCTCAATAGTTGTTTTGAGGCTATATACTGAGTGTCACCAGTAGGAAATAGAATAGTTCTGTATGTGTGCTAGGATCCGTGAACTGCTCCATAGGTCATGCTCTGCAAAACTAAAAGAACAGTTAGATTTACATATGTTTAATAGAAGTTTCAGATAAAAGAATAGTAATAACTGTACAGCATTTACACTCCCCTATGCAACTTTGAATTTTGGAGTAATGTGCTTAACTTCTCCCATTATTGTATATTTATGGTAGAGCTGCTTCACCAAGTTGGGAGGCAGTGTCCATCTCTTGGAAGGAAGGAAGGCTCTGCAGAGGGACCTGGACAGGCTAGGCGAATGGGCAATGACCAATGGCATGAAATTCAACCAAGCCAAGTGCAGAGTCTTACACTTTGGCCACAACAACCCCATGCAGCGCTACAGGCTGGGAGATGAGTGGCTGGAGAGTGGCTCAGAGGAGAGGGACCTAGGGGTATTGGCTGACAGCTGGCTGAACATGAGCCAGCAATGTGCTCAGGCAGCAAGGAATGCCAATGGCATCTTGGCCTGGATCAAGAATAGTGTGACCAGCAGGACTAGGGATGTGATCCTCCCCCTGTACTNATGATTCTGTGATTCTGTGATTCTGTATGGGGATGGAAAATTAAAAACGTATTGATAAGGAATGTGTGGTGGCCTTTGAGAATCTGGAGAAATGACAAGGACCTGTTGGTCCTCAAAGTTTAGAGCAACTAATCTGGAAAACAGCAGATCCTCACCTGTTTTGAAAATGTTCCACTAAAAACCCTTCTTCGACAGAAACTGGATGGCATGACAGTATTAAACTCTGTATCATTGGAAGCAAAACAGTCTTAGAAGGAATAATATTACACCTATCAGAAATACAGTGAATGTCTTTCCTCCTACATGATACACTTACCTTACCACTAATATGCTAAGCATTATGCTTATATTAAACATTACGGTTATACTATTTCTGCCCTCTCTATTTAAACCTAGAGCTTTGTAGTCACTAGGGAGTTTTCTATCTATGTGATTTTCCATATCTGTTGGTTAAATTAGAGATCCAAATGCAAAATCTAGAGCTCATAAAGCTTAGATGGATTGGTGAGTGACAGTCCCTGGAGGGCTTTAGGTCCATAAACTAATGAGACATAAATATAGGGGAGCAGAGAAGAGTATTTTTATCTATGATATACAAACTAGATCCAAACTTGTTCAAGTCATTAATGGAAAACTACATCCATTTTCCTAACATCAGCATTACAAATTTTTGCAAGATAATTAGCATCTTTAAGAATGATTACGTTATGGATTGGAGTTGTAATGGAAAAGCAATTTGACATTGTCTTTTAAAACTTCATAGTTTTAACATGAGTAAAATGGGCCTAACTTTCCACTAATTATCATGTAAATACTTAAAATGGAAATGGAATTGTACATTCAAGTGCAAGATGAGGTATTAGCATTTTGTGACATATGGCATCCCTGTTACTGAAGTGAGAGGCATGCCACAAAAAGCAATAATGATTTTGCTCTATGTCATGCCACAAGGTAGCAGTGTTGTGGTACAATCTTGATAATTTTCTGATGCAAGTTGCTAAGCATGGGATCAATTCAGCTCCCATCTAAATCAAAAGTTTTGCTGTTGATTTCTGAGGAATGTTTCCAGTGCCACCAGTGAAACCTCATTTCAAGGATTTATGTGCAATGTACCAATAAATATCACTACATACCATTTCACTCATACCTTATTGGAGAAATACTGAGAAAGTTAAAAGTACAAAGACTTCTACTCAATACAAAAAGATTGTAATTTCCTTGTGTTTTTTTGTTGTTCTTGCATTATTAGAGCATTTGTGAATGTGAAAATTACTACAACAACAAAGTGGAAGCATATGATAAAAGTGAGTCATATGGTAATAAGTTAACTTTTTATTCCATCAGTAGAAATTGAGAATATTATTCAGGCAAGCAGTTTCCCATACAGACTTTTTAATAGCTAGTTTTTCTGTTGTTAAAGGCATATGAAATCAGAGATTGTTTTTTTATTCTGAAGATCAAATATTGTGGAAGAGTACTGTCTGGTCAAGATCAAATATCAGATCTTTTCAGGTATTCTGTTAACACAAGTAGTTGTTTTTAACTAAGCAGAACAGTCTTTTTCTGTCAAGAAAGAGTCTTGTTTACTGGGCTTTTGCATGTTGACCACAATTGATTTTCACTGGAGGTGAAGGGGATGAACTGGATGAAAAAATGTGTTGAAGGTCAATGACTGAAATAAGGATTATTATAGTGAAAATGCTTCAGCCTGCCAATTGCTGTCTGTCTATTAGTATGTAGAAAACTAAGCTTTATGATGTGGCCTACAGATTTTATTGGCATGACATTAATATTATGAGCTATACATAAGTGACAAAGTGATGACAGATAGAGCAGGAGATCAGGACAGGGGTTACAAGCTGTTCTCCACACATGTAGGATATCAAAGGTGACTTAAAAAACATTTATTGATTACTTTCAAGGCTGCTTGTTAATACACTCTCATAAGAATATGTTTTAAGGTGGTCGTTTTTCTGTAATACCTGGCATATTTGGTCTGAAACATTCAGAAGGTGAAAATGGAAGTTTATAAAGGTGAAATTAGTGGAAAGTGATCCATACAGACCACCCTCATTTGCCAAAACAACTCATCTTCTCCTTCCAGGGACCATAGGGAAATACTGATTTGACTAAATAAATATGAAATAGTAATGAAATCTGAAAACTGTTTTGTCACGAAAATTTACTGTATCCATTATCTACAAATTTTGAATCACATATGGTATCTTTTGCCACTCTTGTGAAAACATGCCTGTGCTTGCATCTCAGAGTAACAAGGGAGAGTCATGGACTGTTGCATGCTACATTCAATTCAAGTTCTCTCTGTACCAAACATATGGAAGGAGTAAGCAACAAAAAGGGAAAGACCTAAACAATATTGCCTCTGCTTGCTACTAGGGGACCATTTCTGGGACATTTCTGAGGTGGACAATTCCAGTTGTGTTTATAAGGGTTTTCCTGCTAGGTGAAAAGGGGCAGTGAGGAGTATATATAGAAAAAAAAAAAAAGAAAAATACTGAGGATAAAAATATGTGGGCAGGATAGGAAAAGAGGGGAAGGCAACACTTGGAAGAGAACAGCCAGGGGAGGTTATAAGTGACCTAGGCATTAAGCGAAATAAGACATTATAAGCAAGGGAAAGAAGAGGGTAGGAAAAAAAACCAAAGGTCTGCCCTTCACTGAAACAATTATACTGTGGGGAAACATCCCACAGCTAATTATAACACACTGAGTTTAACACTGGTGTAGGCCAATACATTTAACTTACCCATGGAAGACACTTTGTTGGAAAGGAACGAGCATGTGGAAAATGTTTCTTGGTAGGAATCTTAAAAATAGTTTAATTTATAAAACTAGATTTAAAAATACAGTGCCCTTGTGTTTATAATATATATATATAGCATTTACTGAAGACTATCAAATCTCACTTTAAAAGTAATGAATTTTGGATTGCTGATTTTATCCCTCCTCAGCTATGTCACTGTTTAAATGATGAAGTCATCCTAGGATCCATGTCTGTAAACACTTCCCATTTAATTCTGTGCAGCTCAGTTTTCTTCAGTGCACTTCCATAAATAAAATGGAGAGTCACTGATCACAGCAGTATTTAGCTTCAGAAAGATGGGACTGAAAAACATTGGTTAGCTAAAACTGATTAGCTATTGGTTAGGAGAGTAGAACTGTTGGCTGATACAGATAATTTTACCATTTCAAACACAGTGAATATGCAGATCGGATCACTGGTTGGGTAGGGAATCTCCAAGGCAATTCCTGCAGCTGAAGAAAATAGTAATGATTTGACAGATACAAATCATTACTGAAAGTCCTGTAAACCAGGTCCCTTGATAGACTAACACACAAAGACTTGCTAAAAGCTTTGGATTTGTGTGAAATCCAAAACAGAATTCCTGACACTTACATAGAATCATAGAATCATAGAANAGCCCAGGATGCAATTAGCCTTCTGGGCTGCCAGTGTGCACTGTTTGCTCATGTCCAGCTTCTTGTCCACCAGCACTCCCAAGTCCTTTTCTGCAGGGCTGCTCTCCATCATCTCATCCCCTAGCCTGTATTGATAGTGGGGATTGTTCTGACCCAGGTGTAGGACCCTGCACTTGGTATTGTTGAAGCTCATGAGGTTCACCTGGGCCCACCTCTCCAGCTTCTCTAGGTCCTTCTGGATGACATCTTGCCCCTCCAACTTATCAACAGGACGCCATAGCTTGATGTCATCTGCAAACTTGCTGATGGTGCACTCAATGCTGCTGTCGATATCATTTATAAAAATATTAAACTGTACAGGCCCCAGTACATACATCAGACTCCCCTGAAATTTGAGTTGGTTTGGCTTCAGCAATGTGTTTGCAGGACAGGCTGGATCCTGTCAGAAAAGATGTGTCTGTGCATGTATGTGAAGTTCTAGTAGAAATCTGTTCTTCTCTATTTACCATGTTGTGATCACTATGAAAAGCAGAAGTATAATCAGAAAAATATTCTACTTAGCATAAAAAGATTTTTATAGGACAAGTGCAAAGGACACGCAGCTCTTTCTTTCACAGGGAAGTCCTATGATATTGCATGGTATGGAGCAGGAAGGGATGAAAATTATTTACCTGGGTTTATGATATGTTCTTTTCAATTTCAGTCTCCCCTTATTTAATCTTTGGGGGAAGATAGTTCTTCAGAAAATGAGAAACCTGTCTCTGATAGAGATGTGATCTTCCCCCTGTGAGAAAAGTCAACTTTTGTTTCCCAATTTTGACTATATTCATGACTGGTAGGAGCCTGAAGTCTCTACTTGCCAGAGACAATATATTTCTCTCAGCTGAGAGAAAGAGAGACCCTATCTCTGGATGATCTTTGAACTCTGGACTCATCTTTTTCTCGTCTTCTTTGACACTTCTTTATTACTTAAATATTTAACACAAACTATCAATTCACTTTTACTGAGAGGTAGATTTAATTCCCTCTTTCATTCAGCCTGACAATCTTTCTTCCAGTTCACTGCTTAGTACCCTTTTGGCCTTAATTTGAGGTTGATTGTATGTAATGATTTTGAACTTCAAGCATAACTCTTTGAGCTGAAGCAAGCCAATGTTTAGCGAAACTCAATGCATGTAAGCACCTTAGCACCATTCCTGTTCCTGTTAGAAGTCCAGCATTACTAGTTACCTATATATGTTTCTGGCCTGGGTATGCAGGAAAAGCAGGTGGCATAATATTCTACTATGCAAAGACAAAAGTCATCTGAACCTGTCCAAGGACTGTAGAATTCCCACTGTGAACAAAACTATCTAGTTTGTGCTGTCTGAAGCTTTGCTGTATAATGTAATTAGCAATTGAACTAGTACTAAATATACTTAAATGCAAAACCTCAACTTCAACAATAAAAGTCTAACTATCTAAAATACCAAATTTTGCCAATAGTATTACCTTTCATCTCAGTCACAAAAATTAAATAATTAAATAAAATAAGATATTTTACATTGTGCTTTTTAGAAGTGTGATTAATTTTTATGAACACAGTTTTGCATCTCCAAATCTTTGGAGTTTTTTAATTAGAAGTCTTGCATTGTTAGTTTTGCTACTTCTCAGAAAGTTAAGTTACTTGTTTCAAAAGTGAGGTTTTGTCCTGGTATCTCTGTGGAATAAAGCAAATGCTTTATTCTATATTCTATATTCAAAGAAAAATTTGAGGACAGTAGAAAAGAAATAAAGGGATTCTCATTAAATACTCTTATAATACACATTTAGATGTTGCACTTGATGATCTTAGAGATCTTTTCCAACCTTAGTGATTCTATGATTCTATGATTTTAAGATTTTAATTTTAAATTTGGGATTTGGGGAAATTAAAAACCAAGATGGAACTACACAGGCAGTGGAAGCAAGGACAGGGATCTTGGGAAGAGTATAAAGATGCTGCCCAATGGTGCAGAGATAAGGTCAGGAGGGCTAAAGCACACCTAGAGCTCAACTTAGCAAAGGATGCAAAGAATAACAAGAAGGGATTCTACAGTTACATCAATGAAAAAAGGAAGGTCAAAGAAAACATAACCCCCCTGAAGANGGCTGGCTGGTCGCATCCAGAGGGTACTGGTCAATGGCTCAAAGTCCACCTGGAGATCAGTGACAAGTGGTGTCCCTCAGGGCTCCGTATTGGGACCTATACATCAGGGGAGTCTGATGTATGTACTGGGGCCTGTACTGTTTAATATTTTTACAAACGATATCGACAGCAGCATTGAGTGCACGATCAGTAAGTTTGCAGATGACATCAAGCTATTGGGTGCTGTTGATAAGTTGGAGGGGCAGGATGTCATCCAGAAGGACCTGGACAAGCTGGAGAGGTGGGCCTAGGTGAACCTCATGAGCTTCAACAATACCAAGTGCAGGGTCCTACACCTGGGTCAGAACAATCCCCACTATCAATACAGGTTAGGGGATGAGATGATGGAGAGCAGCCCTGCAGAAAAGGACTTGGGGTGCTGGTGGATGAGAAACTGGACATGAGCAAACAGTGCACACTGGCAGCCCAGAAGGCCAATCACATCCTGGGCTGCATCAAAAGAAGGGTGACAAGCAGATCGAGAGAGGTGATTCTGCCACTTTATAGTCTGCACGCGTGACACCTGTTCGGCTGGGGCGAAGAGTTGCATACACAGTGAAAATTTCGCTGTTTACACCCGCCTCAGCCCAATGCACGTGTACTGTTCTGTGCCTAGAAGCTTCCATTCCAATTTTAGGGAAAGGCCTAAAGTGTAGGTGCCATTCTAACATGTGTAGATACTTATTCTTAAGGCATTCTTTTAAACAGGCAAGATGTTGCTCTATTCCAGCAATACGCATAGAATCAGTCATAAAACATTCCCTTTTACTTAAACAATTCCTTGACTTGAATACTTTCTGAAAGCAACTTTCCCCAAAATAATTTTCCAATTCTACCCATTTTTTATTTTTTATTATTATTAGTTGTTGTGGTTGTTTTATTTTTATTTAAGAATAGTATTTGCACAATTCCTGAGAGTGATCAGTTCCCAAGAACACATGTCCTATAACCCCATATCAATCAATTTTTGCCAATGATAATTCTTAATTTCAGGAAAGGATCCAGCAAAGTTGTTTGAAGCTACACACAATACAGCTCAATTTGTTAAAAACACAAATATAAGCTATGGTAAAATTCTTGCAGTTTTATTACACACGCATCCAGCTGGAATGCATCAAGGCTTTCATCTCTGTGTCTTTAGGACTCAGCTTGGGAACAGGCAGCCTCTCCTACCCCACCCCCCAGTCAAGTGTCCAGGAGTTGCAGGGAGAGAAAAAGCAGGGTGGGTGTAGCTTAAGGATTGATTGCTGATATCACAGTTAATGTGCATCTGACTGCCCCCCCCAACCCGAGCAGGTGGAAAGGGAAAAGCGGCAAAAGCCAGGCAGACCACTCCAGGACTCTCTCCAGTTTCTCGGGTGGTTTCCACCCTCCCCCCAGGTTGAAAATGAAGGAAAGTTGCTGGGCAGCCAAAACGCGGCTCCTTCTCCGAACACTTCTGCTTTCCCTGCTCGTGGCCATCATCTGGCAAGACTTCCTTTTCACGCAGTAGTGGTGGAGGGCAATCTTTTTTGTGGGCAGTTTGCAAAAGAAAGCAAACCTCCATGCAGCCCGTGTCAGTGTTACTCGCTTCGGGAGCTCATGATTTTTTAGAGACTTGATCTTCAAGAGTCACAGAGACAGCGTGCCCCTGCTGTTAAATCTTGGCAGATTGTTCTGCTCCGGTGGCTGCATGCCACAGGTGTCTACCAATACAGTCTCACTCAGCATTATCAAAGATATCATTAATGTCCAATCCAGGCTGATTTCGTTGAGCTCAGAGCAACAGATTTTACAAGGATTGTACATCTGTCTTTGAGCCGTGCTCTTTAAGCAAGCAACCTGCGCTTCAATGTTTGATTGTTCTGATTCAAAATCTATTTTGAATGGTCCTACTCATTTGCGGTTGCTCACCTTCCATCCAGCGGCAAGATGACAAATTCTCACGTGCACATTTTTCTTTGCAGTTCAACAGTGCACCTCCAACCGGAGCAAGAGGCAGTCCCTACTCTTGCTTCTCCCATGACTTTGGTTGGCAAGTTTCTAAATATTAGAAACCAGGGCTCAATGGCCCATGCATGGGTGCCATTTGTTGGAGGTCAAATTAATGAACATGGACTCTACATCCCAGGGTGTAA